>NJDD01001380.1:85865-103121 GCA_002245505.1 Calephelis nemesis
AAAAATGATGTTCAACTATAAATAATTAATTGCAGTAGCAGCGAAAGGGTTACACTGATTATCTTTTTTGTTGGCTAGCTTCAGCGTCGTGAACCAGATGAACGTATCTACATTTTGTAAATTTTACAGGAGAACAAAAATTCTGTGGCAATTTGTCACTTCAAACTTTACTAGCTCATAAACAGAGATAGTATACAGTTGGCGATAAAAAAAATATTAATATGTTGTCCTACTATTGGAGCATTAAACAATAAAAATTTTTTTGTATATAATGCTAACAAAGGTACTATAATTATTTTTTTGAAGATACGCTCATCTGGTTCTTATACCGCGATATAATTCTAAAATTATAGTGAATTTGACTTGGTAGAAAAAAAAACTGACAAATTGTAATTAACTATGTATAAAAAAAAAGAATACCTTTTTGTAGTAGTTGCTTGTGCACATGAAGAGCTTCCAAGATAAATCCAGTTATACAAAACACTTGCAGTAATACAAACATGTACACTTTGAAAGATCCCGCTAAATTGGCTAAGAAGCTTGTAATAACTAGCCACAGTATATGTGATGTGAACCTGAAGAATCCAGCTCTCTCAGCACTCCACAGAGTATTAACACTTATAATGTATGCAAGAGCTATAGTAAGGGTCTGAAAATATGAATAAGGTTGAAATTATTTGCTACTATAAATCTAAAAAGGGGTTGTCTCTGATGTCATGAAAATAGCCAATGTCAATTCAAAAAGGATTCTTACAAGTTTGTTCGATTAGTTTTTGTAGAAATGTTATTTAGTTTTTCTCCTATGGTTTGTTATCTTGAAGCTAGGCTATTGTAGCCAGATGTCGTAGTTATAACATTATGAAAAACCTTATTTATATTCTTTACTAGCTGTTGCCCACGGCATTGACCATGTGGTCAATGGTCCATTTCAGGAACATTTTTTCAGCATAAAAACTACTCTATGTGTTCATCCAAGATAATCTTTGTTTGTGCCAAATATCATGAAAATTGGTTCAACAGTTTATGAGTGGAGGAGTAACAAGCAAACAAACATACAAACTTTGACGTTTTGCATGACTTTGACAATATTACTTATACTACTAATTAACTGCTTAGAGCAAGATAAAAAAATATGAAATGAAATATTCTTTGTTAAAATATTAATATATGGTGGCTACCGCTTTATCAAAAATCTAACTTAGTAAAACTTAACTAGCCTTAAAGTTTTATTATTATATATGTCACAAAAATATTAATTGACAAAGTTAGTAATAATACTGTACTTACAATATAAGAACTACATAAATTAATGAGGAGTGTGGTTGAAAAGTGTATAAAACTGTGTAATTGCCAGAACATACAACATAAACTTCTCGGGATTGCATTGTAGAGCCATGGTAGTATGAATATGGCAGACAACAGTCCAACAATAGTCTGAAAAATTAATTGTATATTAAATTTATTAATACTGTCTGAGCCCTAAGGTGCAACTAAAATAAGCTTTTTGGAATTTACTGTACTTATTTCAGATTTGAAGAAATAAATCAATTTAGCATATAAAATAAAATTATTTAGCTTCTACTTAGTCAATTCCAGCATAAAAAACGAAATGGTATAAAACAAGTAATGTATATGACTGACTCACTTTGTAATGTTCCCTAAATTGAAAACCAACTGTGTCAGAAGCATAATTGACTAGATTAATTGGTGTGATCATTAATCCAAATAATAGACACGTATTTGACTCCTCCAAATTTTCGAACCATGCTTTGATTTTCCTGGCTATTTTGTACTTGAAAGGGTGAAGTAGTGAACCAACAAGTAATGCCCAAAACAGAGGTTTAAAAAATGGTTCTAATATCAGGAATAGCACATACACAGCTGCACAACATATCGTGAGAATAAACAGAGCAAAAGCGTTGTAAAATCCATGCTTCATAGGTTTTTCATTGCCTTCAGTTATGCCACCAATAATATTAAAAATATTTTCAAACGGTGATTGCTGCATTGCTCCGTTTGTTTCTTAACCCTTAAAACCCTATAAAATTACAATAAACTAAAAGAAGTACACGTATCGAATTGTGTGCAATCTCAATGAGATCATCGTACTATTATTTATTTTCGGTGCATATTTTGAATACGAACGAACTATTCCCATGAAAATTGAGAAGACCCGGCCTTGGCACTGTCAACTGTCATTTGTCAGTCAAGTGTCAATATCGTCATTTTGACAATTCACATTCGGTAGGTAGGTAGCACAGAACAATATTACTCACAGAGGTAGGTAGGTAATTTACAAAATATAATACTTGATATTTTATAAGGAGTTTTGACGCCATCGAGAGAAATGATGGTCGAAGTTTTTTCATAATTATTGAATTTTGTGTTGGTATTGAGTGAAATTAGTCAATTTTGGTGGCATTTTGTATAATTTTGTTCAGTCAAAGTGCACAAATGAAATAATTATGAAGAAATTAGCGTTTCGTGTATTTCCTCGTTGCTGTAAAATCTCCTCACATGAGCTTGTGTAATGAGGCCGCCGCTTTACCCAAGAGCCTGACATGACTTACTGACGACTTATGACTGATGACTGATGACTAATAATTATAATTGATATAAAATTTGATGTAAATTTCTGCTTGACGAATGCCAAAATACTAACATGAAGGCCAAAACTTAAAGAAAGAAAAAGAAAAAGACATTTTATAATAGCAATTCGGAGTTTTGGCGCCATCGTGAAAGAATATGAAAGTAGTTTTTTTCATAATTGTTTAACTTAGTGTAAATTACGAGTGAAATTAAATTATTTAGGTAGCAATTATTTTAATTTAGTTTAGGAAAGTGCACAAGTGAAAAATTTATGGAGAAATGAGTGTACCTATCGTGTGTTTCCTCGTTACCGCCAAATCTATAAAATAAACAATCAAAAATCTTTTTATTTCTTCGGCTTAAAAAGTAAATTTAAACAAAATGTTTTAGACATTTTGACTGTTCTTATTATAAAAAATCTACGCAACGTGCTAAAGAAATAATGAACTATAGGCACTAGGGTGCATTCGAATCGAATCACCTCAACAAAATGGATAAACGATGTAGTTACTTATTATAATTTTAAAGAATAAAAAATATATGTAGAAGAATAAAATAAATAATAACATTTTGAAAGACTGTTTCATAAGATTTAAAAATGGTCTGGCCTTAATACCAGCTCTAAGACGGCTCTGCATCGACTTGATAACCCACTGACCACTCCCACTCCTCCTCAAACGCTGCCTTTAGTTCTACAATGTCAGCAGGCGCTGGATTTCTGGTCCGGACCCTGCATTTAAGCTCGTCCTATATGTGTTCAATAGGATTGAGATCAGGGGCCCTACCATGAACGCTTATAGCAGTATTATTTCCATCTTGCTAAATGTCTGCCTTTATAAGCAACTTTATGTTTACGTCATAGTTAAGGTTGTCTTTCTTGACTGACAATTAGTATTGTTAAAATAGTACTTTTTTAAGAGCTTATGGTAACCCCCCATGGCTGAATGGCAGCTAGTCAGTGTTATCAATACCTACTTCATTCTGAAACTGACCAGTGATTCGTGCTGTAAGGAAGCCATCTCATATGAAGCCTTCTTATGAAAAGACGTGATCAGGGAGAACGTGTTTCAGATATCGATCTGCAATCAGACCGCCTCCACCAGAGTTGAAAACTAGAGTCGTTTTTTCTTCCACTGAAGAGTCCACAGTCCCGCCCACGTCATACACTAACTACCGCCACAGGACACTGTTTCGCTGAAACAACGGTGATCATAAAATGCTGCTCTGGCAGCGATCTCTCATTTCCATGAGCATTTTAAATTTTGAAAATATAAAAAAAACAACTTGCGCAACGCTGCAATTTCCTTCTAATTTAAAAAAAATGCTTTCCAATTTCATGGTTTCAAGTTCATGTCAGAACGGATCAAGGTAGTGGTAATTCTGGATGGTAATTCATAATCCGTTCGCAGAAGACTAGAAATTTTGGGGTATATTTGTTCAAGGGTTTATAGAGTAAGTTGAAACTCGTAGGCTATTCTGTCGGTTCTAAGTGCCTGCCAGAACAGTATAACATAGGACTAAGAGCTACCTACTCAAAGATCCTATTATACCAATCGTCTACCACAAAGCAAGGTTTTTTTTAAATATTAGTTTACTACCGATCAATCACGGAAGTGCTTTTAAGTCTTAGCGATCTCGCGGATGCGTCATTATTTTGTAGTTTGAAAATATGTTTTTTTTATCCAATTTGCCAAAAAATATAAAAAAATTCAAACACCCATTTATTTTATTAACCTCCGACGAAAAAAAACAGCTGTTATAAGTTTAACGTGTCCGTATGTACGTTTAAGTGTGTTGTTGCGTGTTTATCTGTCAAAGGGCATTATAACTTTTGAACGAATGCACTAATTTTCGATACGGATTTTTGAAGTTAAATCTTCTATAGCGGCGTTGCGCACTTTTTTTGGAAAGGGAACTCTAAACTTCTAAACTCACGTGACACGTCAGATCGTTAAATCGTAAGACGGCGCAGGGCGCATGCACGAATAAGACGGCGCGAGATCTAAAATAAATCGTAGATTCATTGTTGTTTTTGTATTCGTAGATATTTCCGAAGAGTATAGGATTCGCAATGGATAATACGCCGCAATGTAGGTACCATTACATTCTCACAAGATAACATAATAGCAGATATACGTATAATATCAACAGACATTGTTCTATTTGTTCCATCTTGAAAATAAGCTTTATGTGTAGACGAGCAATGTTCGTTATACAGATAATATGACGACTCCTAGCCGTTACGTGGTCTTACTTTAGCGAGAGTTGCAGAGTAGAACAACCTGCAAAACACCACAACTCAGCCACAAGGCAGCGACGTACGTATAACATCTACATACATACATACATATACATATTATCTTCACGAAAAGTCTGTTCTGTCAAGGGCAGGCATAAAGTATCGAGTGCCAAATTTTACGATCCTTACAGAACTTTCTGTCTTGCTCCACATTCGTTACTCTTTTCACACGCCGGTTACAGAGACTCTTGACACGATCGTCGGATGATACACGGATATGATGATTCCACGATCAAATTGCTGATAAATTTCAACCTAGGAATGTCAAGCAAGGTCTCACCAGGTATCTACCTACATTCATTTAAATTCTTACTGTATGCTTTGTGAATTTTTCATTTGCCATTTTTTCTACTTGATCGAACCAGTCAAAAAAGCACCAGGAGCCTTTTCTCATTTTTACACCAACTTTTACCTTCAATCACACTCTTTCTCGGATCTCATGATAGCGATCAGCGAACGTTTCTCCACAGATTTTTTGTAGCGATCTCATTTCGACCACATTTATCCTACTCTCAGGCTTTTTCTAATATACTAGCGGGCCGTCCCGGCTTCGCATGGGTATAAAATATACATTCCTTAAACACTTTATCTAGTAAAAAACCGCATCAAAATCCGTTGCATAGTTTAAACTTTAAAAGATTTAAGCATACATAGGGACAGAGAACGCGACTTTGTTTTATACTATGCAGTGATTTAACTCTTGCTTCCAATTCGTTGGGTGAAGCACAGTACTATGCAAATCGATCTATTATCTATCTATTATTTATCATCTTTATTGTCTATAAGCCATGGTTATCTTTTAATATCAGGAAAGCAGTGTGATTGATCGCTATCTAATTACATAGAAAATATACTTAAGTATGTATGTCTGTCTGTTGCTATGTTACTTAACGTACTTAATGTATTTTGATGAAATTTAATATGCATATAGCTACGAATCCGATTTCAAACACAGGGTAGGTATTTTGTAAAATATCAACACCTTAAAAGACAATAGAGGATGAAAGTTTGTATGAAAATTATTGGTAAATATTGTACTAAGGAAGTCGCGGGCAAACAGCTAGTGAACCTATGACTTAGATAACTTCTGAATGAACCCGTAAATGAGTCGTGTTAATGGAAGGAATTTTCAAACGTCGCGTCTGTTTGTGGTTTCTCACAAAATTCATGAATCAGCCCTTCCTTGCGGTTACTTTTCTTCACGGAAATGGAAATAAAGTAGGTTGTCGCAATTAGTCCCGATTGTATGGTTTGCTCTAATTGGATTTATTTACAAAATTTAGTCACTATACTGCCAGCTGGTTTAGGCTTGTACGTTGATCACACTATGAGTTTAGCTTAACTTAAAAAAACAACCCTTTTGTAAGTCTTTTAGTTTAAAAGTTTATGTAAGTTTTTTGTGTACAATAAATCAATGCTCAAACAAAGTGCTTCACTCCCAAAAATATTTTGATGACGAGCGGCACAGTCTTGCGGAGAAAGAGAGCTTTTAGAATCATAAAAAATAATCGCTCAAAAATCTTTTCGACTCAATTCCATTTTCGTTGCGTACTTAAATGTGTGAAAAAAAACAAATTACTCCCCGCCAATAGTTTTTTTTATTACTAAGAAGGTTGCAACGTTCTAAAAATATAACATTCGAAATTCAAATAGTTCCGATTAGCTAGAAGCGCAAAACTTTTACTGCCTTATTCATAAAAAATAGTTAAGTAACCTCCTAAGCATTGCCTAACTAATCATTTGATTAAGCCTTAAGCATTGCTTAAAAATGTGTTATTTATAAAGTTCATTTTGACATTGCTTAGTTAAATACTGCTTAACTTGGTAGGTTTTCGTAGAAATGTGGCTGTATGCGTACTTATTTCTTTTGCTAAAAGTGGATTAAACAATTGGCATCCGTTATCAACATCGTTGTTTCTGAATACGGTGTCGGACATCTATAACCTCTTGCTAAAGATTATTTATATTTCTACAATAAAATACTCGTACATATTGTACAATAAAATTAAATTTATTAGAGTAAATAAAGTTGATGCAACATAGACACAAAACGTTTGAACTGATACACTGCATTTCAAAAATAATGTATTTTAATGCATCTACATTACGTTACTAAGCTAAATATAAAATGATGTAATTTCTGTAATATTTTCCCCCGTGTTGGTTCGAGTTCCTTTGTAGAATAGAGCATCTACCTTCCTGTTAGACAGCGCGTAAAAAGCGACCATAGGCTTACCGTCACTAGCACTGTGACAACTTACTAGGAGGTGAGTTTCGCAGCGACTCACCCGGATTGGTACCACCCACCGCCTTACCCATTTCTGCGTTAGCTCTTGCTGTTGAATTGTTCCGGTTCGTAGAATAAAGTAGGTAGCCGGTAAACTTACTTTTGCTCGGGGCTTAACATGCCAGCCTCAGGTTGGAATCTCACCATTGCCACCTTTGGTGTCTCTAGGCGGCGTGAAATTCTCACCATCAGAAAATCTGTCTACTTTTTTGCTTCCAATATCATAACAAAATGCTCTGGAAAACTATTCGTTTCTTAATAGGAGTTATTGGCCATCTCCATAATAAAACATGTTATTACAGTCCTATATTGTTCCAAAATCCAGCATATCCCGTCCAATTTTGTCCACCCTTCAACGAAATCAAATATTTCAATGAATGTATTATAAAAAAATTAAAAAAATACACAAATAAGCCATTAAATGGCTAGTCGTTGCATTTTGTCAATGCACATAAAATCAGCTGTTTGAAATTTAGTCAGCCATTTTGTTGATTAAAATTTTAAACAAGGGTCCGAGGTTGCTTAAAGTGACAGCTATTTAAGAGTATATTTAAACAGATGATTAACTCTAAATAGCGTTTATGAATAAGAATTTTTTTAAGCATTACTTAAATTGGTGATTAAAAGTTAAGCAACGTTTATGAATAAGCCTGTTAGACTATTTGGTTATCTTTGGTGTGCCCCATGTAGGTATAAGTTTACACATAGGTAATGTTTACACATAAAACACATGCGTTTAACACTGTTTGATTCTCCAACAGAAAAAAGTATAGTACTACTACTTAAATTATGCGCTTCGGCTTTACATTTTTTACTTTTTTTACACTTTATACCTACTTTTATTTTGAAATTGGCTGACCTAATCTAAATTTATGCGAAATGATTAATTTTGTAATAAAAACTCTATACAGATATTTTTAAAATACATTCGGATTTCCAAAGCTTGGCGAATATAGCCGAAGCGCATAAGTTAAATAGGTAGTAGGTAATATAAAGCTATCCATGCAAATAACTAAGCCCAGTGAAACTGCAAAAACCGATAATCAATTATTACATCGGACCACGCGTTTATAGATCATTATTTTTTCGAAAGTTAGGCCGTCATTCTCAGATGGTCCCATATTAGTTTTATATAGATCCGACTATTGGTTTTGGAGTTATACCTATTTAATGGCGCATAAAATTTTCAACCATCAACTCATCAAGGATTAGGTCGTCAAGATGTGTGGAAATTTTATGCATTATTATACGAAACTCAAAAACTCCGAGTAAGATTTTGATCAAATTTATGGAAGAACATTTCGGGACCACCTAAATCTAATAACATTTGAGGGAGTAATCACATAACAAACATACCAAAAAAAACGTACATTTGAATTGACAACCTCGTCCTTATCTTGGAGTCGATTAATAAAATATAAACATTCAACATAACTAAGTACCTACATACCTAATATTATAGATATTAATTAGCCAAACAACGTTTAGTAAGTTTTAGTCATTTATTATAATCGCCTCTGTGGTCTAGCGGTCCGGGTGTTGGACTTGACTGCATGAGGTCCCGGGTTCGAATCCCGGGTCGGCCAACAAAATGTTGGTCGGGATTGGAAATGTGCCCGGTTGGCGATAGGCTTTGCCTCCTATCATATTGTGGGACTTAGTGTCTTCGGCTAGTCGTGGGTGCCTTGGTTGTACTCTGCCTACGTCTTCGGGGATATGGGCGTGAAGATACTTTAATTATAATCGATATAATATAAAACGGGCATATTTTAACTGAAACATTGAAATAAACAAAAAACAGACTTAAAATAAACGAAATAAAGCATATTTAACTGAAAATAAATAAAGTTACATATTAACATGCTCAACTTCAATGACTCACGCATGATAGGTATAATATAGATCTCAACCGAATTTTTAACGTTATTAATCATTTTTTTAATTTACATATTTTTCCAATTAATCATTTTTAGTTTTAATACGTATTTTAAATCCTAGTTGGTAGGTATATCGTTAACTAATTCGAGAAATAATTACACATTATAATCTATATATAGACTATAATATCATTTACGATATTAGGTCAAATTATTGGGACTCGAGTAATGGAATTATTGGGTGTGTCTTAAATTCACGACAAGGACCTGAAACTGAGACGAAGCTACCCTCCAATCTCTGCAGTTACTCTAAGTACATGGGTTGCAAACATTAAGTTGAAAGACATTTTTAGATTTACCATCTAAGAACAAATTAACAAAACTAAAAAAAGATATAATAGACATACTTTGGGAAAATTGGCAGTTCAATCTATATACAAAAATATTAATCAGATTTTTTTAAGATATGGGTATAGGTATACACTTACGGTTTTAAAGATGAGAGTTGTTTAAAAGAAAATGGCCAATTTATGAAATTTAACGCCCAATATTAATAACCTATCTACAGATGTAGATAGGCCTATTGGAGTTTTGTTGCAAAGATATGTTTGTTAATTTTTGGAAAATAACAGCGGCTACCTGGCAACTCATCGAAAATAGCACTATCTCTCATTTTAAATAGGTAATTAATTTTGCTATTAATGAAGCATGAGCATACCTACAATCGATCAATTTTAAAAATTTATTATTTTTACCGCTTCGAGGAGGCTCGGCGCACCTCTTTTACACTAGGTTTTCCTGAAGCCTATATTTAGAACAAATTAGTAGATTGCAGTCTAGTAATTTAAAAGAGATGATATTTCAGTGGATACAATCACACGTTGATATTAAAGAAACGAAAAAGCGGATTTTCAAGCTAAGTATGCATCATCCTATATAGTCCCCCCTACTTTATAGAAACTTTACCAATTGTTAAAAACTATTGTTGAATAATTTGATGAAAGATCAGAACTTAAAGGTATTTGGTATCGTACAATTCTAGCAGAACCAATAAATTACCCTTGGATTAAAATCTCTAGCTTAAAATACAGATGTTTTACTGTTACTGCCCTGACTGCCTTCGGGACACATTCCACTGAATAGTTTTGGTTTTCTAATGGGTAAAACACTATCTCCTAATTACAACAAATGTGGAAAAATAGAAGATGTATGTACGGAACAAGGATTAAAGTAAAGTCATAGATGAAGACCTACACAATATTTTTTTGGCTGTTGGTGGTTGTAACAGTGTTCTAGTGAATCCGATATCTAATACTGCTGAAATACTGTACAAACTATGTATACTAGAATTCAAAATTAGAGCAAGGGAATAGTGGATATTTGTTAGAGGATGTATCAGAGCGACATAGTCGAGCAGCGACAAAGCTTTTTAAAACAGAAGAAAAAAAACCTCTGCAGTTATGGTAGTAGAAACTAGCTTAGGCAATGGCATTAATACCGACGAGTCGTCTCGTTACTTTACCAGCCACCCAGCCAGTCACCTACTCCATGTACTACCGTTAATGACAGTTAAACCTATGTTCATGCTGAGCTGTCTTGCGGTGCTGGACTGACATTGGAGCTAACACTTTTTGCCCAGTTAAACAGCTATACCAGGTATTACAGCTGTTGAACGTGGCTTGTGCAACCAAAACTGGTTTATTATTATTATTATTATTAGCCGCTTATATTGTTTTCCTACAAAAACACCGTCTAAGAAGGCATTACAGCTGAATAGAACATTATCCTTAAACGTTAATATTTTGTAAAATTTTGTGACGATAGTCTGTAGCCCGGAGATGACGTACACATGCTCCATTACGTCAATGTTATCTTGTTTATGTCTGTAATTTACATCCCATTGTCCTCTAATTTGTCAATAACTAGAGCTTATTTTTCCTCGCAGCCTTACAAGGCAGAAAAATCTAAGAACGAAAAAAGTAAGAAAAGAAAGAGTAAAGCGTTAGGTAATGGTAGCACGCACAGGTATAAGCGCTGGAATGAAAGATATGCAAAAGTGAGTACTGCGTTCATGGTGCCCTACATTCTAAACGATAATTAGGTCTTCTTTTTTCTAGTGCAGTAAATTATAGTAGATACTTCAACGGCATAAGCGGAGACTGCATGTTACGGAGATAGATAGATAGATTTGTGTGGTACGAGTAAAAATCGTATTAAAAATCCTCACACACATAGCATAGCGGACAAATTGAAATAAAGCTGAAGATGGCCCGTGTTGGTCCGAGCTCTTTTCTGCCAGGCAGCTCGTAAAAGGCGAGCATAGGCTTACCTTCACTAGCACCGTGACATCTGACTAGGTGGTAGAGTTTGGCAGCGACTCGCCCGGATCGGTACCACCGCCTTATCTATTTCTGCCGCCGTAACGTTAGTTACTTTTGCTCGAGGCCTAACATGTAATATATATACATAGTCAAATAATAAGTACAAAATATAAAAAGAATCCCTAAATGAAAACTGACGAGGTAATGAAATATAGCCCAATTTACAATTGGACTTTTACTCCCCGCCCACGAAAACCTCTTCAGTAAAAAGGATAAAATGATCTGTTGACTTTTCTCGGAATATTATAGTACCGATTGCAAAAATAGCAAATTTTGTTATGATCGGTACAGTAGATTCGGCATAAATCGTGCGCGGGATACAGACAGATAAAGAAAACTTTTAAAAATGTTAAAAACTCTTTATTGTATCTTCAAAAAACAGAATTTATTTTACAACAGTTTAATTATATGCATAGGAGTAAATTTAAATACTTATGATTTGAAATTAACATAAACATTTAAACAAAAATGTGAAGAAATTAAAAACAAAACAAAATTCAAAAATGCGCAAACTACCTACAGACAGCTTAAATGGCGTTGGACGGGACATAATATATTACGAGAAAGCAAGGACAAATGGACTAAGATATTAACGGAATGGCATCCAAAAGATAACAAAAGAAGTAAAAGCAGACAAGTGAAGAGATGGGAAAACGACATAAAGAAAACAGCTGGTCCGGTATGGACGCGTTTAGCAAGGGACAGAAATACATGGAAATCTTTGGAGGAGGCCTTTGTCGACAGACAAGCTGGTCCACAGAACATTCAGTTGCCGATAATTTAAATGAGAGATAGATTAATAGGATTCATTTTATTTTATACAAAGTAGGCATAATACATGTACATTAATTATAAGGAAGAAACAGCAATAAAGGCTATTTTATTTTATTTATTTATTATTACAAAATCATTGATCACGTAACAATGGCCTTTGTTTGTCGAATTTCATGTTATTTTACCTAATATGTGATTTATAACGAGCATTGTTAGGTGTAAAAGAGGTAAATCCAAACGGGAAAACCTACCAATTAGCGACGATGATTAAGAGAAATTGTTTACAAATGATATTTGTATAATAATGACGTTATTTGTGTTAGTTATATTTCAGTTGTAATTTTTAACAGGCACCTATGTCTAAGTGGTTTTCTGCAAAATAATACGCAGTGTGTATTACAACATACACATAGTATACAAGTTTTTCCATCCCATTGTGTTATAGTAACCACGTAAGATGACTGGGCTTGAAATGTTGAAAAGTTGAAAATTGCAAACCATATTTTATAAGTTTAAAAATGTTGACTTTGCCTTGTATGTACATCAAATTAATCCGTATATTTGTAAAAGAAAACCCCACACATTTTCACACAAATGCGCAAAAAGTAGGCACCAGGGGTAGAAATGCTGAAAAAAAATTTGTGTCTAAATGTAGAATAGCCATGGCTAAAAAAACTTATGTTATATGTGTATACAAATATTCAATAAGCTTCCCACTGAAATAAAAATATTACCCGGAAATGCATTTAAGGAAAATTTAAATAGATGGTATGTAAATTAATGTTTTTATTCTATAGATGAGTATTTACAAAAAGATATTTATATAAATTGAGTTTAAATGATTACATGATTATTGATATAATAATTATTATAAAATATAACAAATGTGAAATGTTTTTTTTGTTTAATGAAATTAATATTGATGATGCAGGGAGCATAAAGAATATTATTTTAATCAAATGAAAATGAGATATTAATGAAATGCTACGAGTACAATTATTTTTTTAATAATAGCTATAACATTAAATTATTGCATGTAAATATAAAAAGAAATTTAATTACCGAATTAAAAATTAATGAAATTTTTGCACACCACATGTGGTAGACTATGTTAGGCCTTAACATATTTTGTAACAACATTTGTAACATTCATATTCCAATGCAAATAAAATATTTTGATTTTGATTTGGTTTGATTGGCTAAGTCTTTATGTTTATGGGCGTCTGAAGCCCACCCACTAAAGATAGATATTCTGTACATCAGTGTGGACCAACATTGTCATTAGCAGCGTTTGTCGGAGAATGCACAGGCAGCGCTCGTAAGTCAGCAGCCTAAATGTTGGTGTTCGTCTCTATCGTCAGGTGCAATTTCAAAAAAAAGAATTCCTAGTTTCATTCTCATGTTTTCTTCGCAGTAAATAAGTAGGTTATAGTAAAAATTAAGGCGGGCGGCCATATTTCGGTGTTTTTTATGATAATGATAATAATTATGATAATGCAAACAAGCAGACGGATTACCTGACGGTAAGAAATCACGCCGCCTAGAGACACCAAAGGTGGTAATTGTGCGGTGCCAACCTGAGGTCGGGATTTTAGGCCTCGAGCAGTAGTAAGTTTACCGGCTACCTTCCGAACCGGAACGTTAACGGCAAGCATTGGACGTTAAGGTGGCAGGAATAGGTAAGGCGGTGGTACCAATCCAGGCGAGTCGCTGCGAAACTCTACTACCTAGTCTGATGTCATGGTGCAAGTGACGGTAAGCCTATGCTCGCCTTTTACGAGCTGCCTGGCAGGAAGGCAGATGGTCTATTCTGCAGAGATTCATTTCAGTCATTAGTTTTTTTTAAAATAGGTGTAGACAAGCTGTCTCGGCTTACTTCGTTCCACCCGTTCACTCTGTGAGGGAAAAAATGTTTTTCTTATTTTCCTTGCAGTTTTTTCGATAATCCTTTCTCTTAAATATTTTCTGGATTTTCACAAATAAGTCTAAAGTAAAAGTTAGTTTTTTTAAATACATCCTACGTTCTCCTTCATCCTAAGGTTGTCTGGCCGAGAGAGCTTCGAAGCTCTCTCGAAAAGCGATTAGACCGCCTTTGTATACCTTAAGTTAAATATTGTAAGTGAGAGAGTGTCTGTTTTTTCTATTTTTTAGTTTATAACAAAGTGTATTTATTCATTCATTCAATCAACGAAAATTCGCCGATTCGGTCCAGTGTTTTAGAAGTTATGTGCTTAGATACATTTCGGCGATTCATTTTTATAGAGATTGAAACGATGGTGAACGGAAGACGGCAACAATAATCTTTAATGTTCTTCGTAACCTTAAGAAGGCAATCTATACCCTATTTGCTGTCAGTTAAAAAAGGTAAAAAGGTGTTTTAAAAATTATGCAATATTTTAACTAAAAAATGTACCTACTTATTTGGTGTTTGAAAGTGCCGGGTAGTCGTTTTAACTAATTAGTCCCAGTTTCCGAAGAGTGACGAAACGCAATTAAAATTTTACAAAGTTGGTCAAAGTTTTATTATCGCTGCAACTTTGCTTGCTTACGAACTTTTAAGTGGAATCGGATGATTTTTCATTCCTCGGTTCCTTCGAAATGTTCCTGAAAGAGTTCAAAGTTCTTGTGCGTTTCCTTGATTAAATATTATGGTCGCTCTAGTATACTAGGAAGTTATTCATATGCGTCACATACTTCAAGTTTATTTTCAAAGGAACAGCATAAAACGTGGTAAAACGGATGGTAAAGTTAGGTAGCCGGTTAACTTACTTTTGCTCGAGGCCTAACATCCTGGCCTCAAGTTGGCAACTCACCATTACCACCTTTGGTGTCTCTAGGCGGCGTGAATTTCTTACCATCAGGAAATCCGTCTGTTTGTTTGTCTTCCAATGTCATAAAAAAAACTTAAGACCAATATCATAACATAAATTATTGTGCTCTTAAAATAGGGTTGCTCTTGAATTTCAATTTCATGCAAATTGGACTCGGATGTTTCATTTTAGGTACTCTTGAACTTAAACTAAATGTTTATTTACATTTAGTTTCAAAATAATCCAACGAATCCAATAAAATGACATTTTGTCAATCTATACCTATGTACGTGATGTAAAAACTTTGGACCCCTTTTTAAGAAAATTGCGCGGACGCAGGAGCATAAAATTTGGCATACCTAATTACTTGTAGTTTATGTGTAAGTGAAGTGCAGAACGCTAATATTATTTTTCAATAGCAATGCTTATAAAGCTTATTAAATGAATAAATAAAACATTACCCACACTACCATGCATTTGACATACACAAACAAATATACCTATTGATGACAACGATAAAAGGTCACAGATGGCGCACAAATATAAATTACAATAATTAGTCTCATGTATCGATTTTAAAGCATAACTAATCCCAATAATTATTTTAATTCTTAATTGCAATAATCAGTCTTTATTGTCTATAAGATATTATATATTATAAGACTAATAATAGACAGATATATTATTATAAGACTGATTATTGCAATTAAGAATTAAAATAATTATTGGGATTAGTTATGCTTTAAAATCGATACATGAGACTAATTATTGTAATTTATATTTGTACGCGTTGTCATCAACATATAAGTTTGATTATTGTGATTTATCAGTTTTATTATTCCATTTTCCATTGATTGTTGTAATAATTATTAATACATAGGTATTTTTGTATTTTTCCTACAGTACCTTGCTTTTACTTAAATTATATTACCCTACCTAAAGTTTTGCATTCTGACTGTACAAATATTGCTTAAAAAAGGTGCGGGGCAAATGCCACTCAAAAATATTACAAACAATGGACTTTGTCGTTTCAACCGAATCTGGCGAAACTCGACGGGGCAAACGCCTACAGCTAAGCCGTATTTCTGTTGGTCACTGGATATATCGAACATAAAACACGTCGTTTGACAGCTATTTGATGTAACCTTTCCATTTTGAGTTGGCCACTGAGTTACGTAATCAGCCCCTGTTTGTGTGGTTATGGCACTATGATTATTGATTGATTATAAACTTACATTTTTGAAGTGAAACTTCTTTATCGGAGTTACGCGCCATCTTTGTTCTTATCCCTACCACGCGTGATTCGAATTAAACTTTCTTCAGCGGAGTAGGGATTGGCAATAAACTTTATTTAACCAATTTCTGTAAAATTGCATATAGTAAATTATTTTTTGGAAAATAACGTCATAAAGAAGTTTCACTTCTTCACTTCTTACGAGTGTGCGCTAGTACACGCACACATTTTTTTTTCATATAAATCTTCTCCTGACAACAGCTCACGCAACAAAAGAAATGTACCGAATTGGTCCGTCCGTTTAGGCGTGATACGATAACCAATGAAAATTGAGATTTAATTTTTTACGTAAATATAAAAAAATTGAGGGGGCGCTTCCAATGCATGAGAATAAAGTATTTTTTATTAATTTTAAACATAATATTGTGGTTTCTAAAATATTTTTTCCTCAAGGATGATAATTTGTAAACTTACACTTAAAATTTTGAGGGAGTGAAAATAGTCGAAAATATTTTTAATTACTCTTTAAAAGATGCATAATTCTTTTGAGAAAACATTTTTTTTTCAGACAACCCTATATCAACTAGGTCGTGTGTAAAACAGAGTACATATATTATGTTTTTTTAACTATACAATGCCGTGAAAATAACGGGTATCGACATACTTCTTACGTCTAGTTAGGTACTTACGTCTTATACTTTAGGTCATGAAAGTTCAAGAAAGTTTAGAATATCAGAAAATGAAAAAAAAATTAAGGAAACAGGAAAAACAACATTTTAAATTTTCTTGTATTAATTTTCAATGTCTGGGAAAACGTATCGTGCTGGGTTGGCGAAATACGTATTTATTTGTATTGAGTTTTTTTTTAAACGTGACTCTTCTTAGACAATTTCATTTCCTAATGGCAAACGATCTAACATGCCATCAGAAGAAATGTGCTTATTGCCTACGGACATCTGTAATCAAAAAATTTAAACTGCGCTGTAGCCTGTAGGTACTTCACCT
>NJDD01001380.1:105009-138112 GCA_002245505.1 Calephelis nemesis
TCATACCTTACGTCTCTATGGTTGTCTTTCTCGCATGACAAAAAGTAAAAAAAAAGTGTCTTCCCGCCCATATCCCAGAAGCGGTAGGCAGAGGTACAGAGGCACAACCAGGGCACCCACGACTAGCCGAAGATACTAAGTCCCATAATGTGATAGGTGGCAAGCCTATCGCCAACCGGACACGTTTCCAATTTCGACCAACATTTTTTTTTAATTAAAAAATTGGAAAAATCCAATTTTCTTTTTGTTAGCCGACCCGGGATTCGAACCCGAGACCTCATGCAGTCAAGTCCAACACCCGGACCGCTCGACCATAGAAAAGTACACACAAAAAGTATTATTAAAATAATATTGTTCTATGAGCTTATGGTAACCCCCCAGAATTCGACGATGGAGAACAACATTGTTATACCTACTTAAAGGTCATAAACACAGAAGCGTATTGGAACATCTTGAGTCACAAGTAACGACGTGACTTTTTATCTCAGGAAAACCTGTCGTGTAAGGCTGTCCTCAGACGAGTTGAATGTTCCACTTATATATTGTTTTTTTTTAAATTGTTTTTAAAGTTTTTTTACTGACCGAGCGAAAGGCGAGTGTAGGTCTCTGTGTTGATGAAGCTTTAGAGTTATACTCTCGGTTTATGCGTTTTTAACAAGGGTTTTACAGAAATATAAAACAGTTTCCCCGAAAGGTGGTCCGGCACCGGAGGACTTAGTGTTGGACGACCTCCAACCCGGTGGACTGATGATCTGGTCAATGTAGCGGGGAGTAGCTGGATACAAGCGGCTGGAGATCGTGACTTGTGTGGCTATTTGGGGGAGGCCTATGTTTTTTTAAGTAAGGAGGTACGTTAATCGATTTTTCCGCTTTTTGTGAATCAGCTTCATAATTGTTTTTTTTATATTTGAAAGTGCGTAATTTCGAAGTGATTCCATAGCCACCAAATCTCGATCTTAAAATAGAATCCGAATGATATTGGGGACGACACTAAATTTTTTTTGTGAACGACATAATACTGAAAACGGACTCAGTTTCTTGTAGTATTATTTCGCTTCAATTATTCACAAGCTTTAAGTAATAAAAAAACAGGTCCAAATTAGTGTAAGGTTAAAGTTTTAGTCTTTTCACATAAAGTTGAATAGTCGTATTATGAGGTAACGAGTTAAAATTGTAACACATTGAAAAGTTTGAAGGAATCTTACAAAACTTCAGGATATAAGCGACGCTTTATGCGAAGCTACATCAGTTCAGCTAATAAGCATACGTACAAAGCTGGTGTATATAAGGACAAAGCTTTATTAATAACAGGAAATCAAGTACTAATATTCAGTCGGGATTGAAAAGCCAGACGAGGCATTGACAAGTATTTTATAACAAAAAAAAACAACAATTGTTAATTTTAAACCTAAAGTGCTTGCAAAGGATCACCATATCGTAATTTGGCTGAAGTATTTAAGAAGATTCCTGGCCACGGTTTAAACTAGTGAAGTATATACCAGATTTGGAACGATATGGATGTAAAGAAACACAAATAATTCAGGTGTACCGAGTACCGGACCACAAGCGTGGCTACTGTAAGGGCTAGCGTTTAATATATTACAAAAGTAACGCCTTCTTCAAATCATCAACACATTTTAAAAATGGCATCCATAACATTGTGTTCCGTTTACGCAATATTAGTTTTGTATTTCATAACCGTTCATGGCAGAGCTGCTAGAAATCACAACAGCGATTATGATGGAATGATAGTGTTTCGGGATAGTGAAGAATATTATCAAAAGAAATCCACAAAACATAACAAACTTGCTGACAATGATTTTCAAAGTAAATATTCTAATAGAATAACTAGTAAACCTGTAGCTCTTCCTGATGATGACAATGATGAAGTGCGATTGGATAATAGATTCCTAGTCAATGCCCCAAAGTGTGCTATAGGTTATATTCGAAGAGGATCGATTTGTTGGCCAACTTTTAAACGATGATTTATAGACAGTATAAATTATTTGGAGTGAATGTTTATTGTAGAACTGAAAATATAGACTTTTTATAGACTTTTTTTGTCATTACTCTGACACGAAATCCAAAAAAATGTTTTAATTACGTTGTGTCTCTCTCTCGCCTCTGTGATCTAGCGGTTTAGTTGTTGGACTTGACTGCATGAGGTTCCGGGTTCGAACCCCGGGTCGGGCAAAGAAAAGAAAATGATGTTTTTCCAATTTTTCTAATAAAAAATGTTGCTCGAGATAAGATATGTGCCCGGTTGGCGATAGGCTTCCTATCACATTGTGTGACTTAGTATCTTCGGCTAGTCGTGGGTGCCCTGGTTGTGCCTCTGCCTACTTATTCGGGGATATGGGCGTGAAGATACTAATTACGTTGTCAATTCCTCTTTTTAATAAGTAATGTATTGATAGTGCTATTCAGCTTGATTTGTTTTCACGCCATCATTACATTTTACTTTCTGGATTTAATAGTGCTTAGAACATCACAGTAATAAAAAAAACGTATTTTTTTTTGTAATTCATAGTTTTAGTAATCGAGATGTAGATACATATATCATGTATATAACATATAATAACATGCATGTCTTTCTGATAATTTTCATATATGTTTAATATACTGAGGTTAGGTAAAAGTACGCCGATCTGTTAAAATTAAACTGATACTGTCTTTAAGCGTGTATATAGGATCCCAAAAGAGTTGCACGCAATTGCTCGGATCAACTCATTTTTTATTTCAGACCACTCTTTTCAAACGTATCCTTCCTCTTGATCACACAAGCAACTGTTGCATCCTCCAGTCTTTGTTTGTATTTACAATTTTAACCAAGACCATAACATTAGTTTGTTTTTGCCCACAATAGAAGAAATGGTTATATTACAAGTTTTCTAATAATTGTATACATTTTATCAACATATCTCTACTGGTCATGTTATTCCTAATAATGCATACATTTTTTACTGCGTTGACGACATCAACGATATCGAAATAAAATTGTTATAGAATCTATACTTGCTAACGTCGGCACTCAGTGGAATTCCATTGTATACACAGGTTTTTTTTGGAGTTAAAATTTGTACTTATCCACAATATACTTTATTAACACTTTCTGTTACTTTCTAGCCAATCGGTTTCAATTACATCATACGTTTACGGTTTACGGTTACGGTTACATCATAATCAGGGCTTGAATAACTATAACTTGAACTTAAGTTTCAAAGGCCTGATGATGCTGCAAAAAGTGAAACCGGTTGGCTAGAAAGTGACAGAAAGTGTTAAATAAAGTATATTGTGGATAAGTAGGTATAAGTGTTAACTACAAAAAAAAAGTCTGTATAAAATTATTATTATGGGTTATACCTCTGCCTACCTCTTCGGGGATATGTGCGTGAAGATACTTTTTTTTATAAAATTGTTATATTAAATATAATTCAAAAAACACTAGCTGGATGATGATAAAATAAAACAACTCTGGAATCATTATCTACCATTCCAAAAAGAACCATCCAAATAGGTTCATTATCGGGTACCTAATAAGCATAAAAAATAAGCACAGTCAAATTCATTATTTTTTTTGAGTTAGTTAAGAAGTTGATATTATTTTACAATGTTTTTGAAATTTTAAAAGACGAAACATTTAGCTATGTATCCATAACACCTTTTTATTTATGAATCAAGACATAGTTTGCAGAAAGCTTTATTTCGATTCACACTTCTTTGACGCTATAAAAGCGTATGTTTTTATCAATGTTACAGTATTTGCCTTGATTTGCAAGATATAGCACGGACTACGTTGTCCCTGAATAAAATGGCTTCTTTAACATTGTTTATCGCGTTCACAATGTTTGTATTGTTATTCATCACTGTTGAAAACAAACCTGTGAAAGGTGACGGCATTGTTTTTAGAGATGAAAACTATAGTAAGACAGTGATTAAGCTTCCTGATAATGAAAACGATGAAACAGATCCACTGGGTAACAAATACCTTTTTGGTGATAAGAAGTGTCCTGCAGGATATGCTTGGAGAGGATTTGTGTGTTTTCCAAAATGAAAAAATGAACCCAGTATTTCGTTACTTTCTGTGTAATAGGCATTATAATATATATTTTCAACCAACGTCTTTGACGTCTCGAAATGGTCTTTTTTAATAAAAGACCGTTTCGAGGTTTAAGTTCCTAATATAAAAACTACTCTCTACTGCTCTCTACTTAGTACTTTTTTTTAATTTTCACCACGTAGGTATTCCATAGATGTGGTATTTTAAGTATTTGCTATTTGCAAAAAAAAACTAACAGTTTTATAATCAGTCAGTTGTAAATATTAACTAAGAAAGTATTTTCTGGTTGGTTATAAAATAAATTGTGTGTGTTATGCATTATGACTAACGGCCAGTAACAATAACCTATCTACAGATAGAGATAGGCGTTCTCACGTTTTTGTCAAGTTATTTCTATTATTATTGAAAAATAACATTGGTTGTCTAGTGACTAATCTGAAATCTACCTTTTGTCTTAGATAGGTTATTGATTTTGCGCGTAATTAACACAGCATTGTTGAACTATAATTAAATTAAAAATTAAGATGACTACTAATATCTAGATAATAATAGTGCAGAAAAAGTGAAAGAAACCGACTTTGGGGTATTTTCCCTAATTCACCTGGGATTCCATCTTCAGGTCCAGACTTGGTGGCAATGGGAACGCGTAAGAAGTAGGTATGTTGTTACATGTCAAACTAGATTTTTAAATTGGTTCACAGATGACCGAGAAATCGACTAAAATACATAAAAAATTTTGAAGTCGAACAGAAATCCTCCTCCTTTTTTCAAAGTCGGTTAAAATACTATTATACATTATTTTGTTCAAAAAAATTTTGTATTTTAATTTTTACAAAACCAATGTCAACTCTTAAGTCAAACTTAAAGTTTTATATAAGTAATAACTTTTGTAATAAGTAATAATAATAAGAAATAACTTTTTCTGCAAGCGGGGGCACTCCAGGTTTCGGAAAAAGTACCTATCAATGTAAAGCTATGCAAAACTTTTTCTGAATTTGTTGTATTCTATTTTTCATTTAATAAATGAAAAAAAAAAACATTGGGATGACTTTATTTATTTAAATAAATGTATCTTCATGCCCGTAACCCCGAAGAGGTTGGCACAGGTACAACTAGGGTACCCACGACTAGCCGAAAACACTAAATTACACATTGGCCTATTGCCAACTGAACTCAAATTCAATCTAGAACAAAGTTTTATCAGAAAACCCGGGATCGATCCCGGGAACTCATGAAGTCAAATCCAAAACTGGACCGATAGACCACAGAGACTATAAACTATGGTATAACTTTAAATTTTTTTGTACTGTAAAATATTGACGATATTAATGTAATTAAAAGTTAAAAATATTTCTCAGATATAATATATAATATAAAGAATATATTTTGTGGTCTTCTGCCTTCAAGGTTCAACTTCTTACTAAGTATAATATTGTCTTTATTACAATGTAATACAGAGTATAATATCAACTTAATTTTACTCCAACCTTAGTCCATGTTTATTTATAAGACGGTTGTTTTTAGCATAGGTTAAATATTATAGATAACATTTTAAATACGTAATAGTAAGAAGGAATTGGGCAGCTACGCAGACTTGTTAGATTATTGTAATACCGTGTACCTATCATGGTTAAACACTTCGAATTAGTATAAAATCTCTTCAATCTCTGCTGCCTATCCTTATGTAGGTATGCCTAGATCATTAACTACGGTTTTTTAATGATATTGGATTTGGAAGACAAACAAGCAGACAGACGGATTTCTTGATGGTGAGAAATTCACGCCGCCTAAAGTCACCAAGGGCTGTAATGATGCGTTGCCAACCTGAGGCCGGGATGTTAGGCATCTAGCAAAAATAAGTTTATACAAACGGCTATCTTACCCTCCAAACCGGAACAAGTCATGACGTTAGGGCGGCAGGAATAGGTAAGGCGGTGGTACCAATCCGGGTGAGTCGCTGCGAAACTCTACCACCTAGTCAGATGTCACAGATACGTAATGGATTTTTGCGGCTTTTTAATATCGTGATTCAAGAGGAAGGTTTATATAACATAGAAGTTTGTCTATCCGTGCGAGGATGGATATTCTTACGATAACTTAAGATAACCTAACAAAAATAAAAGGCTTAAATAACTACCAGTTGATTGACATAAACAGTACCTATATAATATTCTACCTGTTGGACACTACTGCCAGTAAAGAACTAAATATCCTCGGACAAGTTACACAAATTAAATCTAACCCCCATCTGAGCAAATTATATGCTTTTGCTGTGGGTGATAGTCAGCAATACAAAAACATAGATTTTTTAATAGATATGGAGTAAATTTAATTAACATTCTGACCCGGAAATGCAGACTTTTAAATGCCTGCCCCATCGGGAATCGAACGCGAGTGTCGCTGTTGGTCGGATGAGTTAGGCGGAAACCAAAAAGGCGGTAGTTAAAAAAGGACAACATATTTTGTCGCTCAGGTTATTAGTTAAAACTAATAGTCTTAGCCTGATGTTTGTTGTCCTGTGTCAGCTGGGTATGTATGAAATATAAGTAGTAAGTGTGTATGATAGATAATCTTTAAAAATTTTTGGCTCTAAAATATATATAAGAATTTCAAACTAAAGAACGAGGGTTTATTATGCCATAAGTGCTTTTTTAAATATTCTGACTTCTTGTTTTAGATACTTACGAAAAACAAGTCATGGTCATTGACCCTTACAGTGACTTATGAGATTGTCATGTGTCCGTCATCAGAGACCTTAACATCAGAGACGACACATTTAGCATGTACGCTATCTACACCGGATGCGCTCCCGTATGATAAAGTGCCCATAATAAATAATAATTGTGTTATATTTTAAACGTTCCCTGTACCGCTGTAAAACTTCATATGACTTTTTTTACTTAGGTACGACTAGACTTGGTAAATCAAGTCTGAACCGGTTCAAATATTTAGATAACATCGTTTTTGAGTCAGAGCTGCAACTCAATTCAATAATTCGTAGTTCACGATTCACTATCGTGAATCTATGAGTTATAAATTGAAATGTTTCGAACTCATAGATTTACATCCCAAAGCTATGTTCGAACTAATGACTATTATTTGTGTTGGCATCCCTGAGTGAAGTACCATTTGACTGGCAACACTGAGCCAAATTGTGTGCGGACTAATCAAAAATTAACAGGCACTTTTGCTTGAACCTATATTTGAACCTATATTGTGCGAACATAGAAGCAAAAAATTTGGCACGCTTACAGCTGTTTATGTGTAGAAGAAGTGCAGAACGCTAATATTTTTCAAAAATAATGCTTGTAATGCTTATAAAACATTAAAATCAATAAATAAAACATTACCCACACTACCATGCATAAGACACACACAAAAAAATTCGTGATAACGATAAAAGATCACAGATTGAACTGAAAAGTTAACCGCACTAAAAAGTTTGGAAACAAAGTAGTTGTTCTTGAGAAATAAAGATGACGTTCTTATGAACAAGATATTATAATGTATTATGGTCGAATTTCGACCAACGGGCAACCACTAGTAGTTTAATGGTTAAAAGTTAACTGTTTATTGTTATATTCAGTTGCTTTATAAAAGTTATTTAAATATCCTCATAGTATATTTACTTAGTTTACAATTGTGGCTAAAAACGTTGTAATCACTGGTTGCTTATATGGTTCGGTTCGAGAGATAGTTCACAAACATATTTTCCTTACATAAGGATGCAGTATATTCCATTATAGTTGTCCAAATTTTTTGACGTTCAGTAAGTAGGTACATCTAATAAAAATATCCACTTGAAAAAAAATGCTTCCCATAGTCCTTACTGTTTTCAGAAAGAACTCCTCCATTGGACTTAAAATAAAATAAACAAAGACTAAGAAACGTATTTTGAAACAAATTTATTAATTGATACGCGAATTAAAACGTGAATCAAATGCAGAATTACGAAAAATTACAAAAACGAAAAAAAAGTTAATCATGTTACGTGAGCATCTAAATTACATAATATACATTATACAAATCATGGTCTAAATATTTAAAACCTATTTTGACACACAGACAAATCAAACTTATAACACTTCTGTTTTTGATGTGCTTTTGATGAAATGCAAAGATTATGAAACAAAATTCGGTAATTTTCAAATTTTGATCAATCAGCCACCTCCTAGCTATTAACTTCTCATCGACAAATACGAGCAGTTCTAATTAAAACCAATTTAATGAGTCCGAGTTTGATTGGTTTACCAATAAAAATCCAGGGCTACGTTTCGTAACTTCGAGCTTTCGAGCGAGAATTTGTTAGTGCTTTATCTATTAGGTCTCACATAAGTTCAAAAGTGGAATAAATACCTATAGTGCGTCTCATATCATTCCGATGCTTACAAATGAGCTGTAACCGAGCTAATGATCTTGTACATCTGGACAGATCTCCATAAAGCAGCAGCACATTCGAAAAAAAAAGCATCAAAATCTGTCCACCCGCTGAAAAACTACGATGCCCACACGCACACACACACACACACACACACACACAATTAATGTCAAACTTGTGGCACTGTTCGTTTCGCGTCGTAACCTCTGAAAATGAGTTATAATGAAAAAACCGATTTGCTTACCATAGATATTATATTGCTCCCTTAATACAATATGGTCTAGTAGCGTTGTGAAACTCTGTGAATTTTGAACGTGCACTCAAGGTTCACCGATAGGCTCACATATATGGAGAAATGCGTAGGTTATACACTAGTGTTAGACCATAACATTATTATATCGATAAGTAGGCTGTACAGAAGAAATTTTTTTTACGTTACCATTTCAATAAACTTCTTGCGAAATAAATTATTTAAATGCCTCATGGATGTATCTAAAATTAATACGTAATGCCAAAACTTTGGACTCCTTTTTACGAAAATTGCGCAGGAGTATAAAATTTGGCACACTTATAGTTTATGTATAGGAGAAGTGCAGAACGCTAATATTTTTCAATAATAATGCTTATAAAGTACATTAAATCAATAAATTAAACATTACCCATACTACCATGCATTTGACACACACAAACAAATACGATAAAGATAAAAGATCAGAGATGGCGCACTAAAAAGTTTGGAAACAAAACAATTGGTCTAGAGATAAGAAGATGGCGTTCTTTGCAACAACATATTTAATTTATTATGGTCGAAATTCGATCAACGGGCGACCACTTGTAATTATAATCACACGTTGACTACTGGGGACAAGATTTCAAGTGATATTGACATGAATTCACCTCCCAAAAAATCAAACCTGAATCAATTTATAGTTAGGGAGGGATCCTTCACTTATTCTGATAATGCTGAATACAGTCGTATGACACTGTTTCCCCATCATTCATTATCTCAACATCGCCTTGTAAATCTGTAGTTGAAAATCTGGAAAGTGCATTATCAATAAACAAAATAAGCGATAATAGGCCAATTTGTTTTCATTAGAGAGCAAATGTTACTGACACTATTTCAGTTTCGTCATAGGAACTGCCAACATTTCGTTGAATTGTAAAAATTAAAACAAATGGTCCAGGTAAACTTTTTCAAGTAACGTATTTCAAAAATATTTTAATCTCCTTTAGTTTCCTTTCAGAATTCTTAAAAATATGATAATATCTTTAATAAGTTCGTCTTCAATAAGTTGAAAGTTGTCTGCTAATTTTCCTGATAATTTAAGTGTTAAAGCGTTATTTACACATATATTTTTTAACATTGTTTTAATGTATGATGACGATATGAGAACGGTTTTGTATAGGCAATGAAACAAAGAGTAAGAAAATTTTTAAAAGCTGGTTAATTGAGAAAGTAGAAGACTTTGTAATACAAGAATGAATGCACGAACTCAATCAAATTGTTAATTTTAATATTAACTGTTTAAAAAGTAGGCAATTATTAGAAAGTTGGCAAAGTGAAAACTAAGAGATTCTTAGAAAAAGTGGGCAATTCTTAAAAAGTTGGCAAAAATGTATATCAATTTAATAAACTTAAGTACTGTACTGTAAAATGTACTAGCGGTTCACTTGTTGGACTTGACTGTCTGAGGTCCCGGGTTCGAATCCCGGGTCGGGCAACAAAAAGAAAATCAGGTTTTTACAATTTTCTAATAAAAAAACATGTTGCTCGGGATTGGATATGTGCCAGGTTTGCGGATAGGCTTGCCACTTATCACATTGTGGGACTTAGTGTCTTCGGCTAGTCGTGGGTGCTTTGTTGTGCCTCTGCCTACCTCTTCGAGGATATGGGCGTGAAAATCCTTTTTTTTTTGTTTTATGTCGGAAAATGATAAAATACTTCTTTTTGTATTGTAACTTATCTTACGAGGTATGTAGGTTGGAATAAAACCTTTATAGTGGACTACAGGTAATTTTATTGGTCGCTGGTTGTTGGATTCAGCTAGTGGAAAAATCGCTGTATGTATATAATAATATGATAAGTGTTTCTCTTGTGTTGGTCGAGTTCTTGACGGCAACTGGCGTCGTTAGCGCAATTGCCCGCTAATCGGCCGCAGGCGTCTTTTTTCGGCGACCTAACAAGCTCCCTCCATTGAATCGATCTTCAAGAAACCCTTCCTTGTCTTGATTTCTGTCACCCCAACCACACTGTCGCTCCTCGGAAAAAACTTATATATTATTCTGCAAAGTAACCCAAAAAGCGCATATAAATAGAAATAAGATACATACATACACATAAGACGCATCTTATCTTTCATTAAAACTAACACTTCTTCAACTGTTGAACTTGATGTTGCTCACAATTTAGTCTTTTATTATTATGTATTCTTTATTACAATAAATTGTACACAATATAAACACAAACATAATTTACAGAAGAAAATATTACAAAAAATGTACAAATTGCGATTTAATCGCTCAAAGCAATCTCTACCAGACAATCAGGAAAGACAGGAAATCGAATAATTACAAAATAAAATTAAAGGCAAGAACACAACAACTTTGTATGTAACAAAACTAAAGAGAAAAATAAATATTGGACATAGTTTAAGCAAAAATAAAATAAAAAAACAATACAAAATGATTTATTTTGTTGATTTAAAGACCGTATTCAAATTTAATCTTGGCCAAAATGTTGTTAAATTTCCTCTATCATTTCAAATGTTTTCGGGCTTGAAATGTTTTCATACAACAGTGGTGGATTTGGAGTGAGTAACGACGAGGGTCCAACAAGGAAGTGGGAACGGCGCATGAGTTAATCGGGGGGATAGGATGAGGGAGGTAAAAGGGAAGTAAAAATAGACATCCTCTATTTAACAGCTTATATTTAATAAGATTCAGTAATTATTTAAGAACGACTGAAGGTCATTACTAGTAGAAGCACCTTTAAAAGTAGTGGCGTTATCCACCAGAATATTGCTCGGTTTCACAAACCCTCCTTGGTGAGATCTTAAGGATCTCGAGCTACAAGTGCCTGCCTTAACCGTGAGACATACTAAAAGTGAATGTTTGCTTCGGAAGTGAAAAAATAGCTTTACATAACAAAATATAGAAGTTGAACGTATAGCCCATCCTTTTTTTGAAGCCGGTACAAAATCGTAAGAATTCTACGCTGAAGAAGTCGCTGGGAAACAGCTAGTATAATGAAATAAATCAGGAGGTAATGGAATTTCCACTTGGTTTTACCTCGTTTACACCGACCAATTCTCGTCATAAATCACGTACACATTATTATGAAAGTGGTCAAACAAAACCTGGTGCTATTCTGTAATTCAAATCATCTCATCTCATCTCATGTCACGATGTAGCGTTTATTGGGTTGTAGAAACCAGACCAGAGTCCAATTTCGTTCTCCAACTTACCACTTCGCTCGGTCTTCCGCACTCCTAAGTTCCATTGAGTCCTCGACATCCAGCCAGTATTTCTTGGGTCGTCCCCTTTGCCTGCGGCATTTTGACCGTACCTACGGACCGGCTTTCTTGCGGTTTATCAGCTAGATATGTCGCAGATGTTAGTCTTGAGAATTTTCAGTTTTTTTTATGATAATGGAAGGCAAACAAGCAGACGGATTTCCTGATGGTAAGAAATTCACGCCGCCTAGAGACACCAAAGGTGGTAATGGTGCGTTGCCAACCTGAGGTCATGATGTTAGGCCTCGAGCAAAAGTGAGTTCACCGGCTACCTTACCCTCCGAACCAGAATACGTCATGACGTTATGGCGGCAGGAATGGGTAAGGCGGTGGTACCAATCCGGGCAAGTCGCTGCGAAACTCTACCACCTAGTCAGATGTCACGGTTTTGCTCATGTCCTTTTTTTTCCTGTAATGAATACTTGTGGGACCTCGGGGATAATTTTCGACAAACATTGCAATGAATTAGGTACCTACTAACAGACGCGCGTAAACAAGATGACATAGACGTAGGTAATGGAGTATGTGTACGTCATTCTTAAGGATAATTATTTGTAATAATGTCATATACAGCATCTACATTCATAGACGATGTTTTCTGTGAGAAACAGACTTCCTGTTGATAAGAAATACTCGTAGCCTAAACCAGTGGTGGTAAATGTGCGTCTCTTGCTTGAACTTGTCAGGAAATCCGTCTGTTTGCCTTCCAATATCATAAAAAAATCAACAACCATGGCCTCACAGAATTTTACAAATACAACTATAAGTTCTAAGTCATAGGTACGTACATACTAAGCGAATTAACTAACTAACTTCGTAAATCATAAACATAACAAGTGTCATTTTGTCTCAGAAAAACCGGTTTTGTAAGGTTGCCTACACACTATTTAAATACTTATGCAGTTATTCATAATTATAATGATTATAATTTCATAATTATAATTATTATTGGGGTCTAGCGGTTCAGGTGTTGGACTTGACTGCATGAGGTCACGGGATCGAATCCCGGGTCGGGCAACAAAAAGAAAATTTGGGTTTTTTTTCTAATAAAAAAAAATTTCTAATAAAAAAACGTTGTTCGGGATTCGATATGTGCCCGGTAGGCGATAGGCTTGCCATCTAAAACATTGTGGGACTCAGTGTCTTCGGCTAGTCGTGAGTGCCCTGATTGAGCCTCTGCCTACTTCTTCGGGGATATGGGCGTAAAGATACATTTTTTTTATTCATAAATACATTTATTTTATTTTTAGACTGATTTTTAAACCCTTTTTATTTTTCATATAAAAAATATTCCCCGATTGTATAACACCTGATCAAATGGACCAATTTTTTTTATATTATGTGGTACTATTTATTGATAGGAGTAGGAACAAATGACCATCATCATTATCACCTTTTGTGTCTCTAAAGCGTCGTGACTTTCTTACGTTAGGAAATACGTCTGTTTGATTGCTTTCCAAAATCATAAAAAGAATTACAAAAAACTCACAGAGAGCGGACATTTGTCGGCTTAGCTAGTTTTAATCCACGACAATATCTTTGCACTTTGTTATTCGATTGTCAGTCGAACCTTATTACTTCAAACATGTAAAACCTCTTGAAAATGACATTATTATTTTTTCGGTGATACTAAAAAGTATGAACTTATTCAAATTAAAAAAAAAACGTAATTCTAAACTACCTCTCCTTGGGTGGAATTTTTAATAACCTTACGCTAGAGTACGAAAATGTTTAGTTAGATAGGTATTTGAAGAAACTTTTGTCATGTAGACATTTATCTGAAATTTAGTACTTTTTGATTTATCTGCTAGTTTAACTTTTTTAAACAATAAAACAACGTTTTCAATAATTTTCGCAAATAATTACATATTATAACGGAGTGGTGGAGTGGGTTAAGGTAATGGAGATAACCGAAACCACTTCGTTAATAGTAAAGATTAGTAAATAAAGTAAGTGAAGTAAGTAGGAAACTCACCAGTACAAGGACGAGGGTCTGGGATCCTATAGGCAGAGGAAAAAGGAGAACACTATAAACAATAATACAATTAAAATATATTACACAATTATGAGTCCTGTTGAACACTTAAAACTCCGAACGGGTAATATCCTTTCCTCTTGATCTTCCGGTCCAAGATACGTTCTTTTGAGTGTTTTATTGATTACCCCTGTTCTCTAGGGTTTGAAGGCTCTTATTAGCTAAGCCTGTTTCTCTAGGGTTTTGAGAGCTTACTTAGTTAAGCCATTGACTAGGCTAAAAGGAGAAAATAAGTATCTCACATAATATATCAATTGTAAACGGTCGTAGTATTCAGTTGCTTTTATTTAGTATATTATGTTTCTTAGTTTTCATATGCAATCCTCCGTCAATTGCTTCATGAACCAAAACTCTATTCCTCGTTTTTCCCTTTTGTTGTTTTATCGGACTCTGAGTTCCTGGTGCTTGACTTTTTCTCCTCAGTCTCCTCCCTTTTTTTGAAAAAAAGGTGATCGAAACAAAAACAGCCAGTGCAATATCAAAATATTAACAGACTATGTAAGGAGGTACACAGATAAAAAGATAATATTATACTACAATATCTTATTTAAATATATTTTTAAATCTCATATTCATTAAAAGTTTGGCTGCTTTCAGGTATCGCCGAGTATATTTGCCAAAGGTTAGGTACATACAAGCGGCTTTAAGTTTTTTGGGTACATACATCAACTTCTGCACCTTTCCATATTTTGTGGTAGTACCTTTGAAAAAAAAATACTTGTGCAAATAACCATTTCTTATTGATTTGATTTATTTTGATATGCGTGTGTGCTATATTTTAATAAAAAGTCTGCGCTAAAATGTTGTAACGATATTCAAATAACTTTAAACACAATATATAAAATGAGTCTTTCTTTTGACTAAAGAAATACAAGTTTATAAAATGCCAAAAGAGTTAAAGATTGAAATGTGTAAAGGAATCTTACAGAACTTCAGGATATAAACGACGACATCTACCAGAATAAATCAGTCTCTTGGAAGTGTTTGTTTACGGCTGATCTGTGAAGTGTTTATTAAAAGGAAACAGCTCTACAATATTCCACCAGGATCACAGAACCAAAAGAGGCAAAGACAAGAATTTTCAACTTATATGCCAGTCGATAAAAATCTAACAAACTTAATTATGGATTTGAAAAACAAAGTTCTTTTTAAGAATCATCTTATCGTGTTTTGAATAAAGATTACTAAGTATCAAATTAGTGAAGTTAGTACCAAACTCGGAACAAGGTCGCTTAAACAAACAATTAATAACGAATTACGTATAAGTTCACGACCCATTGACGTGTACCAAAGTACCAGCTCGGCAGCTGTAAGGGCTAACTAAATTATTACAAAAGTAACTCATTTTTTAACTTATCAACTCATTTTTACGATGGCTTCCATAAAATTATTTGCTGTTTTTGTAATATCATTTTTGTTACTCATAACCGTCGATGGCAGACCTGCTAGCTACCAAAGTAGTGAAGATAATGAAAGAATAGTGTTTCCGGAAAGTGATAAATTTACTGAAGAAAAAATTGCAAAAAATAAATTTCCTGACAGTGGTTTTAAAAATAATTATAACACAGCAACTACTAAACATATTACTCTTCCGTATGATGAAGGTACATTGGATGACAGATTTCTGTTCCATGGACCCTGTGCTAGAGGATATAGTCGGAAAGGATCGGTTTGTTGGCCAACAGAATAAAAACAACTTTGGTGTGATTAATAAAAATATAATTCGTTTTCCTCTAGAGTTAATTATGTGATGATTTATTAATAGTATAATTTATTTGTAATTAATGAATACTACAAATAGGATGACTTTTGTATTATTCACATATTATCTAGAACCGTTTATGTTTTTTTTTGTTATTTATATATTTATAACATAAACAGATATTCTTTAAATATATAAATTACGTCTTTTATAAAATACGTCTTATATAAATTACGTAATCTTAATATATATAAAATTGTCACTATGTTTGTCCGCGATAGATTCCTAAACTACTTAACCAATTTCAATCAAATTTGCACACCATGTGCAGTTTGATCAAACTTAAAAGACAGGATAGCTTACATCTCAATTTATGATAAAAAAATTCCACCCAAGCGAAGCCGGAACAGGTAGCTAGTTAATTAGGTATAAATAATTTGACTAGTTTTAGCATGTCCCATTTTAAGGGTTCATGTATGTTAAAATACGTCAGCAGTGTAATGTTTTATTAATACAATGCAGTCACGGATCTTGGTGACAAAAATACACAACATTAACATGAATATGCTTTATAAGATTAGTGTTTCCAAAACACGTGTCATTTCACTTTGCTCGATAGAAAAAAAATCCAAAAGTTAACCCTTATTTGAAAGCTAAACCCAACTGTCTTCTTCAATTATGAAAATATCGACACCAAATTTAACACAAACATAGATAAGTAGTATACCTAAAAGATAAGTGTTTTCGTTTTTATACTTTTTTCAAACTACTTTTATAGTGTCAAAAATAGTGTTTTGTCGCTTAAGACATTTACTCTAGAGCGCAATATTTCATAGTAATCATGGAACAGGGGAGCGCAGCGATCTGGATGACTAAGTATGGGGCCTATTAACACGCAAGGAAGAATAGAGAGGTCTGCCGGCAAGATATTGCTACTACATTATCTAACGTTATCGACGTGGTTAACCACGACTGCTCGTAGTAGATAACTTACTAAAACACTTGTATAGCAGTATCTTATAGTTAGTACAATACTAAAACAATGGTTCAATTTACGTATGATATCCACTGGTTCACAGGAACCGGGCATTAAGCGGCTCAAATCAGCGATATCAGCCAGTCGTTCTTTTTATGGGATAGGAAGGCAAACAAGCAGACGGATTTCCTGATGGTAAGAAATTCACGCCGCCTAAAGACACCAAAGGTGTTAATGGTGCGTTGCCAACCTGAGGTCAGGATGTTAGGCCTCGAGCAAAAGTAAGTTTACCGGCTACCTTACCCTCCGAACCGGAACACGTCATGTCGTTATGGCGGCAGGAATAGGTAAGGCGGTGGTACCAATCCAGCTTATCTATATCTGACACAAATTTGTTTTTTTTTGTTATTTACGTCCAAGAGGTAGGCAGGGGCACAAACAGGCTCACGACTAGCCGAATACACTAAGTCCCACATTCCAATCCCGGGAAACGTTATTAATGGTTTTTGGCCCTTTGCTACGGAATCCTAAAAGTGTATCCCTATCTCACTTGGTCATCGCATTATGTCTGAACGGATGGACCAAGTTTGCTAATATTTTTTTGTTATATTAGTTATTATCAGGGGAAGGTTTATATGAACAGCTGAACAGCATAAATGGGAAAATTGCGAGGAAAATAGGAAAAACAATATTTTAATCCAGTAGTTCCCAAAATGATTTTTCTCGTGGACCACGTTCAAAATTTAATTTTAAATTTAATTTAAATTTGGACCTCCTGTTACTACATTACTACCACATTCTTAAAGACGCCAAAAAATAAAAATTGTGTCGCTTCTGAGTTCTGTTTCTATATTCCGGTATGTAAAATAAAAACGAGAAGTGGTACATTTTATAACACTTAATTTACAACAACAACAACAAGAGAGTTACAAGGAAAAAAAAAAGTAATATTTTTTTTTATAATATTGGAAAGCAAACAAGCAGACGGATTTCCTGATGGTAAGAAATTCACGTCGCCTAGAGACACCAAAGGTGGTAATGGTGCGTTGCCAACCTGAGGCTGGGATGTAAGACCTCGAGCAAAAGTCATTTTACCGGCTACCTTACCCTCCAACCGGAACACGTCAACAGCAGGCATTGACGTTATGGCGGCAGCAATAAGTAAGGCGGTGGTACCAATCCGGGCGAGTTGTCATATACCACCTAGTCAGATGTCACGGTGTTGGTGACGGTGAACCTATGCTCGCCTTTTACGAGCTGCCTGGCAGGAAGGCAGATGGTCTATTCTACAAAGGAGCCCGGACCAACACGGGGTAACTTAATAATACCGGGTAATATAACTTTAATCAATGGGAAGCATGTATTTAATGAAATGTCAGCAAATGTTTGGCTTTTTTTTTGTGAGCAATAATCGCAAATCCCCCCGCCCTGTGATGTTTGATTTCCTCCTTTTTCGAAGTCAAACTCAACTCGTAGTTCTGTGTATTCGTGGTTCGTAGAATTTAGACGTAATAAATAAATTAATAAATAAATAAATAATAAATAGTATCTCTTGACAAGTTACACAAACTAGGGGAAGGTTGCTATGATTGGACCACTTAAATTTATCAAGTAATTTCTCATGAAATATTATCGAAAAATGAAAACCATTTGTTGGAATGTGATGCTGTTTATGTAAGTTAATGCTATATAAATTATTAGCAATGAAAGTTGATAGGTTTTAGAAATATACTAACATAACTCTTCAATGAGGAGTTGCTTTTATTGGACCACCGTTACCTTGAATGGACCACTAAGTTGCCATCATTGGACTTAGAAAATTTTGTATTAACGGTCCAATGAAGGTGACTAAGTGAAATACAAAATAAGAAATATTTTTTTATTCAATAGTTTTTGTAACAATCATATTCTACTTCTTCGACGGCTTTTTTGTTTTTCCCGTTCAATCTTCTTTTTAATGTAGCTTTTGGAACACCATGGATTCGACTCGTTTCATTTATTCTAATAGCTTTTTTCTTAACGATTCATACTAGTTTCATTCCAAGAATAATATTTCTTTATCTGCCGACATTCTGAAATATACAAATAAAGTCTAATTGTAACAAAAAGTTAGGTAAGTATCAAATACGTTAAATGCTAAGATACCTACACAATACAAAAATCTTTAGGTATTTATTGGTTTTAATATTGCATTTTCGATATTGCTGCAGTTTCCATACAATTTCTTTTTATAAGTATCAAGTAAATGTAAACGAAATTCACACAGTCAAAAACATTTCTTAGAATTACTAAGTAAAAATAGGTAATTCATTAAGTTTCTTTGATTGGACCGGTCCAATGGTGGCGTCACCATAGTGGTCCATTTATGGAAACTAGGTATATAAACAGAACGAAAGCTGGTATTAAAAATCGTGAAAAATTTGTTAAATAATTTCATAATCTATGTGAGCACAGATAAATTTGCTATTTGATAAAATAAAATCATCAAAAATGAAGAAATACAATGCTACTTACATCAGTTTGTTGATGGCACGGTTTTTATATTACGGTCACCGCTAACCCATATACTCACGTCACTACTTGCCACGCGTCGCGAGCGCGTTAAGGTTTAGCGGGGGAGCAAGAGGATCAGTACTGTTGCCTATGAACGCATTCAACTTAGTGTGAAACGCATAGTTTTTGAAAAAATTAGGTGGTCCAATGAAAGAGTCGGTCCAATGATCGCAACCTTCCCCTAAATCTAACCCCAAAGTAAGCAAATTATATGCTTGTGTTATGGGTGTTAATCAACGATTCTAATACATAGAAATACTTAAATAGATACAAGAATAAATTTTATATACACCCAGACCCGGAAATGCAGACATCTAAATGTTCCTCACACAAATGTCTGCCCCCGTCGGGAATCGAACCCAAGCCTCGCGGTTGGTCAGTGTAGTTAGGCGTGTACGCTAGCCACTCGACCAACGAGGCGGTCAACATTTATCGTACTAACCGAGTTGGACATCGTGAATCACAGACCTAACAACTAGATTTAATTTCAGGAAAACCGGGTGTAAGGCTGCCTACAAACGATTTGAATATTTACGCGATCATTGATAATTACTTTTGTTTTAGGTTTTAATATCTTTTAAATTTTATGTATGTACGAAACTAATCTCTATTTCTCTTAAACTTACTTACTATTTCCTTTCCTCGCGGTTGATCGGTGAAGTTAGGCGTGTACGCTAGCCATTCGACCAACCAGGCGGTCAATTATTAATTATTATTGATACTGTCTCTCCAATTTGTTGGTTGATTTTGATGAACCATAACTTAGATTGTAAGTCGAATTCCTATTCTTGATATTTACTGACAGAATCTCAATAGCGAACGCACATTGAATTATGCTGTGTCGAAGAATTATATAAACTTGGACCAACATTATTTGGAAATACAGAACTAAAGCGTAAGTTTCAATCTTTTTTTTATATCCGTATCACACATCGTATCATATCTACATCCGTATACGTACACAGCCAGGTATCCATGATTAGCCGAAGGTACTTAGGGTCCCACACGATAAGAGGCAGGCCTATGTTATGACTTGTTAGATTTTGGTAAAGGTGGTAGTAATGGCGTATGAGTAATAAAGTCAAAGTCAAATTATTTCGTAGCGAGAAAGTTACACTTGAAATATGTTAAAAAACATTTTTCATAATATTTTAACAATAACTAGTACAAAATACCATAAAAATTAAAATAAAACTTATCACCCCGTGTTTACCCCGTGTTGGTCCGGGCTCCTTTGTAGAATAGACCATCTGTCTTCCTGTGCCAGGCAGCTCGTAAAAGGCGAGCATAGGTTTGCCGTCACTAACACCGTGACATCTGACTAGGTGGTAAAGTTTCTCAGCGACTCACATGGATTGGTACCACCGCCTTACCTATTCCTGCCGCCATAACGTCATAACGTGTTCCGGTTCGGAGGGTAAGGTAGCCGGTAAACTTACTTTTGCTCGAGGCCTAACACACCGGCCTCTAAAGCACCCGTCATGAGAAGCTATAAATTATGTAAACAAACGTTCGGGAGTTAACAACATTTGGTTCAAAGATAAAAGTATTTTTTTAATATTTAATTATAAATTCAATTAATTAATAATTTAAATATGTATAATAAATTACGTATGTTTTGACATTTTTTTCGTGGCAAATTGATTTCCTTAGATGTAGTGGGTACTGGCTTCATTATACGTTAAATCACAATAACAAATAATGGATAAAAAAATTAAAATTAAGGCAACAATTAACAAAACTAACAACAATAACAAAGTGATAACGAAAAGATAAAAAAATTAACAATAACAACCAAATCCGCGATTTTAACAAAGCAATGAAAAATTCAAAACTCGAATGACGCGTTTATTTCCAAAAGACGAACCGATGGTTTGCATTCCCGGCGACCGGCGCGTCCCCGTACCAAGACACTCAAACGTCAGTTGTTAGATATGATCCGACTAAATGAAATGTGTTATTACTTTCATATAACCCGTCTATATTTTTATTTCGATTGAATACGGTCAGTTTATTGTTGTCTCGAAGTAAAAAAAAAATACTTGGTAAAAGATGTTTGTTTGCATAATTTATAGCTTCTCATGACGGGTGCTTTAGTTGGCAGCGCACCATTGCCACCTTTGGTGTCTCTGGGCGGCGGGAATTTCTTATCATCAGGAAATCCGATTGCTTGTTTGCCTTCCAATGTCATAAAAAAAAAAACAAAACTAAACATCGTGTTAATACATTTTTTTAAATAATTTGTCTACTTTTACGTAGGGTTGTAATTATTATTTTTACATATAATAGGCCTGGTTGTCAGGAAGTTTGTTTTGTTGTTTCTTATCCAGACTGGCTAAGGTTGGAAACGGTGGTTGTGTACAGTAAACAGGATTAAAATTTATCTACTTTTAAAATTATTTTGTATCAAATTGTGAAGTTTATTAAAAACATAAGTAAGTACTGTGATTCATATGTTAAAATGTATGTAAATATTTTATTTCTTTAAATTTAATTAGATTTGCACAGATGGCAGAACATGTTACATGTTGAAAAATATGAATAAACGATATTTTTACGCGTTTATATGTACGTCAAATATTTTTAGAAAAATGTACGTACAAAGCTCAATGCTGACAGTAGTTTGCGAGAGTTTAGGTATAATTACACATATAAACAACGAAATAGCTTAATTTATCTTTAACCAATATTTTTATGTACAAAGCTCACTGCTGACAGTAGTTTGCGAGAGTTTAGTTATAATTACACATATAAACAACGAAATAGCTTAATTTATCTTTAACCAATATTTCTATGTACAAAGCTCACTGCTGACAGTAGTTTGCGAGAGTTTAGTTATAATTACACATATAAACAACGAAGTAGCTTAATTTATCTTTAACCAATATTTCTATGTACAAAGCTCACTGCTGACAGTAGTTTGCGAGAGTTTAGTTATAATTACACATATAAACAACGAAATAGCTTAATTTATCTTTAACCAATATTTTTATGTACAAAGCTCACTGCTGACAGTAGTTTGCGAGAGTTTAATTATAATTACACATATAAACAACGAAATAGCTTAATTTATCTTTAACCAATATTTTTATGTACAAAGCTCACTGCTGACAGTAGTTTGCGAGAGTTTAGTTATAATTACACATATAGACAACGAAATAGCTTAATTTATCTTTAACCAATATTTTTATGTACAAAGCTCACTGCTGACAGTAGTTTGCGAGAGTTTAGTTATAATTACACATATAAACAACGAAATAGCTTAATTTATCTTTAACCAATATTTTATGTACAAAGCTCACTGCTGACAGTAGTTTGCGAGAGTTTAGGTATAATTACACATATAAACAACGAAATAGCTTAATTTATCTTTAACTAATATTTTTTTTAAAACTGTTACAACTAGTGCCAAAAACCTGACATAACTGAACTTCGATGTACTTGTAGAATACAACTTTTTAGCTTTTAGCTCCATTGGTTTAGTAATCGGTTACCTACTTAAATAAGTCTCATGTTATGTGAAAGATTTTTCAAAAAAATGAGGATTTTGTTACTGGGTGCAAATGAAAGAGAAGTCTGCTCATTATTTTGTTATGAATGTTTCTTTCAATCTATTCAAATAAATTTACGATAAATCGTTTCTACAAAATGTAGAATAACTATATTTTATTAAAATATAACAGGTACCTACTTATTATACAAACATACATCCATTAATGAATGGATGTTAGTAAAATTAAATATTAAAAGTATTAAACGTTAAAAAGTTTGAAGAACTCCTAAAAACTGCAGGATAAAAGCGACATCACGTACGAAAATAAATCAGTCCATTGCAAGTATTGCTATTTGTTCAGAGCTCATAAATGAATTCTAAATAATCGGACGAAGCTGTACTACAAAATAATAACGAAAAGTCAAGACACAAAATTCCACCAGCATCAAAAAATCAAAAGGAACATTCACAAGAATTCTTAAATCATATGCCAGTTGAAAAAATATTAAAAAAATTGTAATTGTGGATTTCAAAAACGAATTGCTTACAAAGAATCATCACATCGTATTTTGACTGAAGCATCTGCGAAAATATAATGTAAGATCACTACGTATAAAATAAATTAAGTGAATGCCAGATTCGAAAAGAGGTCGGTTTGTACAAACATAATTAATACTGAATTACGTTAACGACACGACCCATAATCAGGTGTAGGTACTAGAACACCGGCGTGGAAGCTGAAAGGGCTAACGTTCACTTATACTATTACAAAAGTAATATATTTTTTAAATTATCAACACGTTCTTAGAATGGCTTCCGAAAAATTATGTGCTGGTAATATCAACATTTGTATAAAATTATGTGCAGTTTTATTGTTCATCATAATAACAATTGATGGCAGAACTATTAAAAAGCAGAACAATCATTATGGTGACATAGTAATGTTTCCAGGAAATGAAAAATATTTTAAAGAGAAAAATACAACAAATAGTAAACTTTTTGACAATGCCGCTGTAAGTAATAAAGACACAAAAACCAGTAAACAAAGCGCTCTTCTTGATAATGACTACGATAAAGTTCGAGTCCGAAGATACTTGAACATAGTCAAAGTCCCAAAATGTGCTAGAGGTGATATTAGGATTGGACCGGTGTGTGTGCAAAAAAAAACGCATATAATTAACTGAAACAGTATTTCGTTTTCCTCAATGGATAAATAAGTAAAATTTATTAATATCATTTAAGTATTTGTTATCAACAAACATGAAAATGAATAATTAAACTAAGATTTTAATAGTTGCTGACACTGAAAATTTTTGTGTATTTTGTAACGACTCATTGGCGATCAGTTTGGATTGTTTTCACGCAAACATTTGGTAAACATTCTGCAGAGTAAAATGAAGAACAACGTACTTATAATGCATCTTTTGATTTTCTTCGAAAACTGTTCTATATATTTTAAGCCGGCGATGTCGTTGTTTAGTCATCGGGATAAAACCTCATAATAACTATGCTGAAAAAGTGTAACTAGTATTCAAATACCAAGATATAGCATTTATCATTTTAAAATAACCGTCTGACTCACATTAACTGTCAAATTAATAACTGTCCATAAAATAAGACTAACGGCTGCACTCAGAGATGTTAATCAACGTTTAATATACAATAAAGTTACGATTTTGTATTCAAAATGTCGACATAATTAATGATTAAAAGATAATTGACGTTTCTCAGTCCGGCCACAATTTCAATGTGTAGTATGTAGGTACATTATGTATTTTTTTTTTCAAAATTATCTGTGAAAACAATTTTAATATAGCCGTTTTGTAATAAAAAATGTGTTTTAAGTTTATTTATGTTTGTTGTTAAAAATAAACGAATAATTGTCATTATGCGTTTTAGTTATTATCCCCAAAATGATTAATGAAATTGATTCTATTATAGCTGTTTTGTAATAAAACATCCTTTCCAATATTATAAATGCGACAGTCTGTCTGTCTGTTACATTTTCACGGCTAAGCCGTGGGACCGATTTTGATGAAGTTTATACTTATGGAGTTAAAGTCCCGTAGTGTTTCCAACTCATAACTTTTGTAGTTTAAGAGTTACTAACATAGGTGCCCATACTTTTAATAGCAGATACTTTACTATTTTATTATTACATTGAAAACAAAGTTGATGCCGATGCAAGTTTTTTTTAATATCAGCTGATTCTGATGAAGATTCTAACTTTTTAAAATTAATATTAGCTAAAGGTGATGCGGATACTGATTTAATGAAAAAAAATAACGCCTTTGTTTTTGAAGAAGTAATCAGATTCCAACCAGATAACCCATGATTAGCCTAGGGTACTTTAAATCCACAACGTGATAGTTGGCATACCTATCGTTAACCTGGCAGCGTTGCTTCAATTTGAAAATTGAAATAAAAACATGTGATGGTTGTTGGACCCGGGATCGAACCTAAAACCTCAATGTGACCACATTGTGCTCTTCCGTTCGATGTAAGTAAGTATTAAAATGAAAGTGCCCATGCATCCGCCAGAGCCAGACCACAGAAGTGATGCGGGTTGTAATGATTTATTTTAATACTCGTAAATCGTATCCGTAAAATTAAAAATATTTGATAAATCCAGACAACACCTTTGACATATAAAGGAGCTAAAAACCGTCTCGATTACTTTAGATTTCAAACAAAGTCACAGTCAGACGGACAGACACACAGACACACAAGCACGCATACACGCACACACTCATATGTGCAAACTCTCATCAAAACTTATATCATAATATGTTAAACCCCCGGAAAACGAGGGGTATGTGGGTAAAAGTGATAAACATATTGGGCATTTTAAATACTAGCTATACTATATTCTCGTTATTTTTATAAACAAATACAATTTTAAGTGTTTGTTTGCCAATAATGTTTGCGCGAACAAGTGATGACAAGTGACGATCTATGATTGGTCAAAACTTCCCGCCGCTGAAGCGAAGCAGCGCATTATAACATAACATATCATTTAATATCAGCATTTAAATCAGCATCGATCAAAGCGGTTGCTGATGCGGATGCTGATGTTGCTGATATATATGAAAACAATGCTGATAATCAGCTGATTCTGATGATGATATTCGCAACATCCCTGATTGGAAGGCAAACAAGCACACGGATTTTCTGATGGTAAGAAATTCACGCCGCCTAGAGACACCACATACATACATACATATCTTCACGCCAAGTCCCTTACGAAGTAGGCAGAGAGTATCGAGTGCCAGACCTCACGATCCTGACAAACCTGTCTTGCTTCCTTCACATTCATAACTCTTTTCATGCAAACACGCCGGTTTCGGAGACTCTTGACACCACCCTCGGATAATATCCGATTGATCTGATCGTGAAATGTCAGCCTTGGTCTCCCCGGGTACCTACATCCATCCACATTCGCATTATATATCCGCTTTGTCAATCTTTCATCTGTCATTCTTTACACATGACCTTTGAACCTGTCGCATTTTAATATTTACAAGGGTAAATAAAGTTTTCCCAAAAAAACACTGCATGAAATTACAATTTTTTTTTTATGATATTGGAAGGCAAACAAGCAGATGGATTTCCTGATGGTAAGAAATTCACGCCGCCTAGAGACACCAAAGGTGGTAATGGTGCGTTGCCAACTTGAGGCAAGGATGTTAGGCCTCGAGCAAAAGTAAGTATACCGGCTACCTTACCTTCTGAACCGGAACACGTCATGACGTTATGGCGGCAGGAATAGGTAAATCGGTGGTACCAATCCGGGCGAGTCGCTGCTAGCTAAACTCTACCACCTAGTCAGATGTCAGAAGTATTTATTTAACATAATAATTATAAACATGTATCACTATATTTAATACACTGTATTAAATAAAAAAAATAACAATTCAAACTAAATGTACACACTCCTTGACATGCTTTTTTCGGCAAACTGATTTAATAAACCATTCATATCTGATGATGACTTAGGTTTTTTTCAAGTTCCAGCATGTATATACAATAGTGATAAGTCTGAGAGGCGTTCCTGTTCCATTTTAGTTCTTATGTATTTTATAAATTTCAATTTTGAAAACTTCTATCAGCCGTTGCAATTGTGACTGAAAGAGTCATGAATGAAAAGTATGCAGTTATTACCTCCGGAAAACATGATGCATGGCTATTGAATTCTATCAGCGATAATTCAAGTAGTTCCTTAATCAAATGATTTTTTTCAGATTTTAAGCATGTTATAAGAGTCGTTAATTGGTCATAAAGGTTAACTGAAATGTAAATTGTCATTACTGTATTCAGCAGACAGTTTTCCAGAAGCGTTTAACTCTTCGTTTGAAGCAGACAGGAGTTTCTGCTGTTGTAATATTTCGAACATACTACTCAGGTTGAGAAGGTCTGAAATCTTTGTTTAGTTTGTGATATTAATATATCTAAACAGCAACAGTAAACATTAACTTTGAAATGAGATTCCGGGTCTAAAATTTTCTCATCTTGTGACAACTCATCGAAAACCGTATCGTTATCTTTCGCGTTTTATTTATAAAAACAGTTATCACGATCCACTCTTTTGTTAAATCTTTTGCCTCGTTTAGTTAACTATTGAATGAATTTTCATTACTTAATTAACACAGTCTATTTAAAATATTACTTAATATAATACACGTAGGTACTAGTTTTGTGTAAGTTATAATTTTCATGCTGTAGAGCTTTAGAAACAGGGTTAATTATTTCAAATAGTGAAGAAAAAAATGTGATAAGCGCAAAAAAATTAAAACTCTCTAAAATGTAAATTCAAACGTGGAGTGAGTGATACAGCGTATGTGTGTACTGCACTGCGAATGCGTCCTCGAAGAATACCGCGAACGCCAAAAAGTATATAATCACTACCTCTTGTTAAAGAGTATATAAATTCTTTGATCACTACGTTCAAACGGCAAATAACACCAACCACACAATAATGTAGCGTAACTATAAACTGTAAAATGTTGGCCCCACTGATAAACCATCATAATTGACATTGGATAGTGATGGGACAAGTCCAAGTAAACCTACAATGTAAACCTTACAACTTTTATTGTTTATCGACGAGGCACTAGACGATGACTAGTACTAGTAGACTAGTAGACGATGAGCAAAATAGTACTGTAATCTGAGTTTCATTGTTTTTGGTACATATTTGTGTACAGGGCGCCCCACGGTTAATATAATAAAGATACCATTATGTACTTCATCTTTAAAACGAACAATGTTTGGAATATTAAAACAGACGTTGTCCATTACATTACATTGACATTCATTTTGCAAAGTGGCTATGATATTTTAATGTATACACGTAAGTCTTAATCTTCTTAAAACTAAACCGAACAAGCATGATAATGTTTTGTTGCGCACAATGTCTAAACACAACAACACTAAAAATACACTAAATTAATGGCGTTAAAACGTGCAATGATTTACTGAAAATCTAAAAACAATAAAATTGAAAAAACGCAGATTAAAGGAGTAAAACTGTTAACAACATTTTTAAAAAATATATATTTCAACTGTGGGTACTGTTGTCACATAAAAGATAATGCCAATCGAACGACACAAAAATGATTGCTGTCAGGTTGGCATTTGTGACCCGGTTGAAACAAATTTAAAATTTACATTCAAATTATATCTTACTACACTTGCAATAAAGTTTAAAATGGAGTGCATATTGCAATAAAGTTTGTTAATGTTCCTTAATGTCCACCCACTGGCAAACGCTGCCGCCTAACCCAATAATCAAATTTGTAAAATACACTAGATGCGACATTACAAAACATAATTTCTTTTATTAATATGATTGGAGATAACTAATAAATCAATAAGGTGTGTTTCGCCTTACTCATTGTGTCTTTAATCATATATTTTTTTCTATTATTTTATTTAGTATTGAATCTCGTTTTTTTATAAACTTTTTTGTTCATAGATTCATTTTAATTACGGGATATTTAGAAAAAAGTGAATTTGAATTTATTGATATTTTGTAACAGTTTGAATCTCAAGAACGAACGCACATTGAATTATGCCGTGTTGCAGTAATACATAAACTTGGACAAACACTATTTCGAAATACAGAACCGAAGCGTAAGATTATCTCTTAAAAAACAATAAGTCATATTTTTAAATGAAAAAACACTTGTACTGTTTTACGTATCACTTATAATTTATTATTTCATAAATAGCCTACCGGTTTGGCATATAACAGCACCGTCAGGGCTGAAACTAAAACGGTAGTTTTAAACTAAAACAGTAGTTTAAGTTTTAGCTAAAGCAGACAGTCGTTCCTGCTTAAAGCTGTTTCTTAGGTAGTTTTAATAATTTTAATTTAGAAATCTTCTTTCTGCGGAAGCTATACTTACAGACACAGTCAATATAACTTGTTTGTATTTCAGATACACAAGAGTGAGGCCAACATTTTTCAGAATTTTATGAAATTAAATTTAAAATACATAAACAAAGATTTTAAGTTAGGTAGTGCGAGGCCCCTTAAGGTGCGAGGCCGTGGGTAAAGGCCCACTTAAGTTGGAGTTTAAGTTTTAGCCCTGATGATGCCGTATAAGCGAAACCGGTAGGCTATTAATTACAAAGTAATAAATTATAAGTGATAAGTAAAACAGTACAAGTGTTTCTTTCTTTAAAAATATGAATATTTGGAAGTTTTACCAAGTGCCGACGATGGAAAGTATCAAAAACTTTTTTGAAATCACCTTCCATAACTGTGACCAGTGTCTGCAGCTTAGATGGTGTAGAGCCCAAAAATACAGCATCCCATTCCCACATTCACAGACCTTAACTTTTGAAGAAATTTGTCCAAATACTATGTATTTACGGTGATTATTAATAACATATCTAGAGATAGAGACAAGTCTGTCAGATTTTTGTTGCTATGATATTTTGTCAGTCATTAATAAATTGCAGTGGTTGCCTGGTTACAGATCTAAAAGAGCACTATCACATAACATAGATAGATTATTAATATTGAGCGTTAATATCTTTTTATACAACTTTTGATACAACAGTAAATCATAATTTAGTTGTCACCGTAACTATATTGGTAGTAGTTCGTAGTTCTTGGCTCAATATGTATAGAGTAACTTGGAGTTATGTCGTTAGACGAGGTGCAAATAGTGAACACGATGAACCTATTTCTCTATTCCATGTTGGTTTGTCGCCAATGTTGACATCAAACCAAGGCGATATGTTGCCGTCCACCCGCACATATACTTTACAATCTAAATACATGTACTGCACAGCACGCAACAAGGACCCGTCTATCTCATAATCTGGCAAAATGCCCCAAAGTCGGTCTTCCAACATTTGTCTTCCAACCTTGAAACAGTCCCGGACGGCAGGACCACTAAGCTTGATCATCTCAGTTGTAACCATATTATCTACTCCCGCAGCCTTACCATATTTCATACTTTTAATCACCCATTCAACTTCTTCCATCATAATGCCGTCGTACGCCTCCACTGTTTCCGAGTCATTTAAGGACTCGGACCCAGCGGCAGCATCTTAGGCATATTAAACATGTCTCCATAAAATTCACTCCTCCGTTTTAACACGTCATGCATGATTGCAAGAATATCACCTTTTTCACCTGTGAACACCAAAAGTGTTTGGTGTTCACCTCAAAGTTGTTAGCCAACCTCTCTTCTGATTTTACACCTTTCGCTTCTCTTTCACTAAGTCAAACACTTAGTGACATTCTTGCAACAACGCCGCCGGTACATTTCTTTCTTGAAATCTTTAATAACGTCACCAACAGGGGAGTGATGCAGCGTAATAAACAATAAATTATGTCATCGGATTCGTTGAATTTATTTGTAACTAAATGTTAATTATCCGTAAGCAATGTGGTCAAAAGTATCTAAAATGACGTAATATAGATACTATTCGAATCTCTAATCCTCATGATATTGATTCAAGACTTGAATATTAACGTTGTGTATTTTTGATATTTTGGAATGGTTAGGAAATTCAATTTTCAATTCTAAATTCAATTAATATTCATATTTTAATAATCCTACGCCTAAACAATCCTGGCATATGGCTATAGAGCATGCGAAGACCCTAGAACGAGCAGCGACCAAAGCGCATGCCGCTGGCACACGTTGATCTAACCTATGCTGATGCAACATTTCATTCGTCTTAGAAATAAAATGGCGGAAGCAAAAAGCGTCTTGCTAGCTCGCCATACGACTTTAACATTAAGCATTCTATTGTTTTAGGTGGCTAGCATCCACTTTCAAAATTAATCTTTAAAAGTTCATAAAAGCTTACATTTGCATTTTAGTATGTCTCGCGGTTACGGCAGTGCACTTGTAGCTCGTTACGAATCTCACCAAGAAGGCTTTTTAAAACTGCGATCTTCTAGTGGTCACGGCACTACTTTTAAAGACGCTCCTAATGACCTTCAGTTATTTCTAAAAGAGTTACTGAATCTTATTAAATACTAGCGGCCTAGTTTTCCGCAACGCATCTGTGATACTCCTGGTGTGCGGATGTCCGTGGGCGGAGGTGATCACTTTCCATCAGGTAACCCACTTGCTCGTTTGCCTCCTCTTCTACAAAAAAAAATTAGTACGTGCTTCGCTAACTATGGCCACTATATGACAGCATTAATGGCATAACAAAAAAAAACATCTGAAACAAGTTTCGCTCAAATCAAATCGCTGCGCGGTAGCCGGTGCAGTCTTGATCCGTAGAAATGTATTATAATAGGTGTTGCTTGTGGTGTTGCTCCTGTGTTGGTCGAGCTCTTGACAGCGACTGGCGTCGCTCGCATAATACCCCTTTGCAGTCAAATTGAAACTTTTTTCAGATGGCGATTGTGCTGTCATATTGAAACTTTTTTTAGTTGTTTCTTTCTTTTTTGTTTTGTTGTGTTATGCCATTGATGCGGTCATAAAGTGGTCATATACGTAGCGAAGCACATACCGGGCCGCTAGTATTTAACTAGCTGCTGTTGCTCCACAGCTGAACGTAGGCCTCCCCCGTTGACTTCCACGTCGACCGGATGGAAGCGGCCTGCATCCAGCGAGACCCCGCGACACGCATAAGGTCGTCTGTATATCTCGTGGGTGGCCGTCCTATGCTTCGTGGTTTCCACTCGAGAACTTTTCTGCCCCAACGGCCATCAGTTCTCCGCACTATGTGCCCCGCCCACTGCCACTTCAGCTTGCTAACTCGGCTGGCTATGTCGGTGACTTTCGTTCGCCTGCGGATCTCCTCATTTCTGAATCGATCTCGCAGGGAAACCCCAAGCAAAGCCCGCTCCATAGCTCGCTGTGCAACTTTGAGCTTGTTTATCAGGCCCACAGTAAGAGACCACGTCTCGGTGCAAGAATAGGATGCTTAATGTTAAAGTCGTATGGCGAGCGAGCAAGCCGTCTTTCCTCCGTCATTTTGTTTCTAAGACGAATGAAATGTTGCATCAGCATCGTAGTAGATCAACGTGTGCCAGCGGCATGCGCTTTGGTCGCTGCTCGTTCTAGGGTCTTCGCATGCTCTATAGCCATAATATGCCAGGATTGTTTAGGCGTAGGATTACTGAAATATTAAATATTACATAGTAGTTACATACAGTTTGATTATGCAGACGCAACTGAAAGGGAAAGCTCACGATCATAGATATACCTACCCGTTAACTACCACATATATGTACAGTCACGCGCAATGAAAGGAACACTTTAACAGCAAGCATTGGAGGTTATGGTGGCAGGAATAGGTAAGGGGGTGGTACCAATCCGGGCAAGTCGCTGCGAACCTTGACCACCTATTAGAATGTCATAGGATTCTTGTATTGTAATTGTACAACTTTTGAATAATGATTCTTATTTTTTTGTCAACGTGCACAATCAGATGAAAGCATTCCTACGCATATTTTGTGGTAAACCGTTAGAGATAACATAAGCAACTGAAATCCATACTAATAATAAAAATGCGAAAGTCTGTCTGTTTCATCTTCAACTTCTACTTTCACGGTTAAACCGTTAGACCGATTTTGAAGAAATGTAATATGCATATACTTAAGATCTCGAGTTCAAATATTGCAACAATTAAAGCAAAGCGGTCATTCCCGCATGTCACCCCCTATTTTGTCCCCCCCTGTGACGAGGATTTTTTCTAAAAAAATTTACCGCATGTCACAAGCGGGAATTCAGAAAACAGAATTGCTGTATGTCACCCCCTAGTCACTCTAGTCAAAAAACTAGCATGAAAATTAATAAATATCTTTACATACTTGGAAATGAACATTTATTTTTGAACTATAGATAGAAAAAGAACTAAACGTAGTTAAAATTAAAAAAAAAATCCAGCATGTCACCGGGGGGGGGGGG
>NJDD01001380.1:149264-187221 GCA_002245505.1 Calephelis nemesis
ATATGTTACTTGCAGTTAAAAAAATATTTTTTTTCTTTATTACAATATTTATGGCAAGACTAGGTATATTAATTCTGAGCCTAATCGGATTTTTCTAGATATACAAGCTTGGATCTAAGATTAAAATAGTTTTTAGCAGGCAAATAGTCTGTATATTTCCTTGTGCTAAAAAAACCCAACTTACATCACAAAGGCTATAAATAAACATTATTATTATGAGTGTATGTATATGTATACTAAATAAACAGTATCTGATACGAGTATAAAGACGAAGTTAAACGTGAACGCACTCATAAGCTTTACAAGTTGAAGGCCACCGAGACGCATCATTTGCAAATAATGTTGAAACTACAAGTTTTATTTATAATGTGTTATATAGTGTTTAATATGATTCAAGTGAAGCCACAAGATGTAGACACAAGTTCTTTGTCAGCTCTGGATGAAACAAATACAGATTTGGAAACAAATGTTGGATCTGCTCAGGACCTAGCCCGTCAAACCGGAACTCTCGACGATTTTTTGTTGGGTGAACAAAGTGCCAATAACTCTTCAAATAACAAAAATAATTGAAAGCAATGTTAGTCATTTTATAAATCACTTCTTATAAGTATTTATTTATTTAAGTATTTATTAAACATATCTTTTTTAATTTGTTTTATATTCATTGTCTGTTTTATTAATACCCTAATATAATACATTGCGTAGTATGTGTGTGTTTTTTGTGTTTGTATCTTGTAGGTCTTAAAGAATTTTTGTGGTTGTAGATATCTGAAGGACCATAGGCACAAAATGTTTACGACTCTACAACATAATTCAGACATATTCCAGGGAGATGTTCGTTTTTTAGCCTTGCTATAAAATAAATAGATTGCACTGGTTGAATTACACAAATTGATCTAACAACAAAGTAAACAAATTATATGCTTCTGTTATGGGTTTTAAAAAAGTCTAAAGTAAAGAAAGTAAAGGTCAACGTTACCAATCTATATATTAATACGTGATGGTAAAACTTTGGACCCCTTTTTATGAAAATTCCGCGGACGCAGAAGCATGATATAAATAGGAGGAGTGCAGAACGCTAATATTTTAAATAATAATGCTTATAAAGTACATTAAATCAATAAATAAAACATTAACCACACTACCACGCATTTGACACACACAAACAAATAAATATATTGATGAAAATAACGATAAAAGATCACAGATGGCGCACTAAAAAGTTTGCAAACAAAGTAGAAGGTCTTGGGAAATGAAGATGGCGTTCTTATCAACAAGATATTAAAATTTAATATGGCCGAATTTCGACAATGGGCGACTGCTAGTACATAGAAATATCTCCTTTGGGAATAGAACCCGAGTCTCGGGGTTCATTGGTGGAGTTAGGCGTTTAAAATAAACAAACAAACAAATAATTAAGCTTATTAAACTACGCTATCATAATTATCTATTTCTGTTACTAGAATACTCCGTAGGGTATATTAATTCTAGATAAGAAAATGAATAACAAAAAGGGTAAAAGTAATATTGAAATAAGAAAAAAACTAAAAGATTATATGTAAAAATAAAAATAACTGTTTCCTTTTTTGCTTTAATATGAATTGGAAACAGAAAATACAGCAAGATTTTTTTATCACCATCCAAATTTTTTCTGGGGATAAAGTATCTATAAATAAGTTCATTTATGAAAAAAATAGGTATCTAGCAGGAAGCTATCCAGCATGTCAGAGCACTCAGCGCGTAGGTACGGAGCGCGCGCTGCCCATAAACTAGACGACTTTGCGATGTCATATTATGACATAATATCTTAATATTTAGTATTGAGGGATACTAAAAGAAAAAACACGTATTTAATTATTATCACTTAAGATCAACATATTAAAATTTGGATGGTGATTAAAAAGTCAGTGTATATATTAAATGGGCCGAACATTAGGAAAAAAATGCAATTTCTATTTTAGCCTGACATTGAACTACTTGTCAAAGTCATCCTTGGATTCGGAATGTTGAAAGTGACATTTATAATAACCGGTGAACGAAAAAATACCGAAAGTATGTATACAGCTCAGATAAAGGGGATACTTTATCTGAGGTATACAGGTTACTAAAATAAATTTACCGGTTTATTTATTTTAATACAATTGATGTTTATTTTATAAATGGAAATGCCGAGTAAATGGCGGCATAGGCGCAAGGACTTTAAAAAATAAATGTAATAGCTTTTACTTTAACAATCCTTAAAATAATATTTTTTTTAATGATATTGGAAGGCAAACAAGCAGACTGATTTCCTGATGTAAAGAAATTCACGCCGCCTAGATACACCAAAGGTGGTAATGGTGCGTTGCCAACCAGAGGCCGGGATGTTAGGCCTCGAGCAAAAGTAAGTTTACCGGCTACCTTACTCTCCGAACCGGAACACGTCATGACGTTATGGCGGCAGGAATAGGTAAGGCGGTGGTACCAATCCGGGCGAGTCGCTGCGAAACTCTCCCACCTAGTAGTATGACTCGGTGCTAGTGACTGTAAGCCTATAGTCGCCTTTGACGAGCTGTCTGGCTGGAAGGAGATGGTCTATTCTGCTAAGTAGCCCGAACCAACATATGTAATCTCGATTTCATGAAAATTGGAAATTCGAATCGCATATTATGTCATTGTACTACTCTTGAATACAGTAATAGCGAATTATTCACATTTTGTTTAAAAAAATCTACAAATCCGATAAAACATTTAGTTAATAATGAAGAATATTGTTTTCAAGAGTACCTGAAATGACATATCCAATTCCAATTTACAAGAAATCAAAATTCAAGAGTAGGTAACTCAACTGTTGTAGTAAGGATGCTAGGGACAAATATCTTTTTACCCCTTTTCTTTTACGCGCTATCTATCAGTAGAGTACCTACTTGACCTGCATGCCTGTCCTGACCGGATGGGGTGTAAATAACATTATTATTTATATTTGGCGGTTTGAGTATGATGTGGTATTGACAAAATATTATTTAAATAATCTATATACTAATACGTGATGACAAAACTTTCGACCCCTTTTTACGAAAATTGCGCGGACGCAGGAGCATAAAATTTGGCACACTTATAGTTTATGTGTAGGAGAAGAGCAGAACGCTAATATTTTTCAATGATAATGCTTATAAAGTACATTAAAACAATAAATACGACATTACCTACACAGATGGCGCACAATAAAGTTTGGAAACAAAGTACTTATAGCCTGTTTTTTGATCTCAGAGACTAAATTGACATTAGCGATGTTGTCAGTTTTTTGCGATTCATTCATAGTGTCGTGCCATTATCGGAAAACATTAACAAAATTTATTACCGATTTACGACAAGTTACGCTGGAAAATCGGAACATGAGTATTTAGAACAAATAAATACACAATTAATATAATTCATAAATAAAATTAAAGCTTCGTGTTCATTTGATTTAAAAGTCTCATTTTTTACGTAACAAAATAAACACACTTATTTTTTTGTGGCACAAGATAGCGAACAACTATGCGTCTCTCGTGATCTCGTAAAAGATGACGCGCGGCGGCGAATAGTCACCATGTATACCTAAGTCCGTCTATAGAATGTGGCAAGTAAATTTAGGTAATTAGGTTCCATTCTTTCAAAATCGACAATAATTAACGTTTTGAAAAAATCGGTATTTTAGGACAGCACTACATAACACAGGTATCATTATTTGCACATTCACATCTGTTAATTTAGTCTCTGAGAATAAAAAACAAGCTATAGTTTGTCTTGAGAAATGAAGATGGCGATCTTATCAACAAGACATTAAAATTTATTATGCCGCTGCTATAGGCCTCAGCGGCCGGAGTAGGGGGACCCCTTGGCACCATCCCTCAGGGTCCACCACTGAGGATCGGGTACCAGGCAGCAGGCATTAGGTAGTCAATTAGAAATTTGACGTCACCTAAACGTCCTCTTTTCCATAAAAAAAGAAATATATTTGACATCTTTAAACTTTCATTAGTGTCATTGAAGATGTCAAATATTGTAAATTTTAGTGTATTTCAGTCATAGAAATAGGAATATATTTAGAGGTCAATGATTTCACTGATTTAGAAGGATAATGAAAACGAAAATATCTATAAAAGAAAGGAAAAAGAGGAACAATATCGATCATAAGGGACCCAATCTCAAAAACAGTCAATAACAAAGATATTTACAAGGCCAAAAGATGTACACATTACAAGTAAATATAATGAGTCAAAAACGGACATTTACAACGTTAGTAAGATGCACATAATACAAGTAAATATGTTACAGTATTTCATTTTACGATTTTCTCGGTACTGAAAATAATATTTTTAATAATATAGCTAAAGGAATCTTTAATTACACTACTTTTCTATTGAGTATGGTTACACGTATCTTTCACAAAACAACTGGTGGTTTATAGTTGGTTACAAAACGTACAAGTTACATCGTAAATTACAGCGCAAATACTTTGGATAATAACTAATATCAATTACAGTACAGTAGCCCTTGTTATCCAATAAGAAACTACTTGATCATGTCATCTTTCGAACCAAAAAAACCGCATCGAAATCGGTCCATCAATTTAAAAGTTATGTTGTTATAGACAAACATACACACACGCACACACACATACACACACACGCGCGCACACACAAGCAACAAACCCCCTCGTTTTCCGTCGGGGGCTAAAAATACCACGCTTCTACGTCAATTAATGTGTAGTTTTTTTGTACTACCTTATCCTCCGAAACGGAACACATCAACAACGAGAGCTGACATTATGGCGACAGGAATAGGTAAAGCGGTGGTACCAATCCGGGCGAGTTGCTGCGAGGCTCAAAGTCAGATGTCACGGTGTTAGTGACGGTAAGCCTGTGCTCGCCTTTTACGAGCTGCTTGGCACATGAACGCAGATGGTCTATTCTGCAAAGGATCCCGGACCAACACGGGGAAAAACCATAACAATATGAAATGTCATAACAGTTCCATTTTGTCCTTGCGCAGTGTTATCTAGCAAGCAGCGTAAGATTGATCTTCCAAAAGTGACGCGATTATGTCATTATTTATTTAGCAAAATTTACTCATACATACTTGAATACAACAAAAAACAATGTGTCATTGTCAAAAAATTAGCTGAATTGTTTAAAACACACATAGTTTTAATGATCGTTTCTAGTATGAGCTATTTCTGTATAATGAGAACTATTTGGACTGGTTCCCAAGTTGAAAATACTTTCAGTCTGAAGAGTATCTAATAAATAAACCAGTCAATAGGCTATTGTGAAACGTATTTTTATTGTTGTAGATATAATGAGTTAGTTTTTTTTCACCCTGACAGAAAAAGAGGGGTAGGTATAAGTTTGACGTGTCTATGTGTGTGTTTGTGTTGTCTATGTCATAGGTACTGAAAGCGTCAACTAATTTATATGCGGATTTTTTGTTTGATAAGATGTCATTGCCTCTGTGGTCTAGGGGTCCAGCGTCGGACTTGACTTCTTGGGGTCCCGGGTTCGATTCCCAGGTCGGGCAACAAAAGAAAATTTTAAAGTGAATATTTTCAATTATCTAATAAAATAATGTTGCTCGGGCTTAGATGTGTGCCAGGTAGGTGATAATCTTGCCACCTATCATATTGTGTGACTTAGTGTCTTCGGCTAGTCGTAGGTGCCCTGGTTGTGCTTTTGCCTACCCCTTAAGGGATATGGGCGTGAAGATACTTTTTTAGATAACATCATAGAGTTGGTTCTATAAATTGCAGATTGGTATTAATCGAGGATTATTGAACATTGTTAATTTTATGATTAAATAAATTATACCGAAAATAGGCAGCAAACAGGCACGCGGCTCCCCTGGTGGTAAGAGATAACTTCAGCCTAGACACCATAGATGTTACAGGATCGTCGCTGTCCTGTGGCCTAGATGTTAAGCTAATTTTTTTCAAGTCTGCCGGCTACCCTACCTTCCGGGTTAGAATATGACATTGTCATTATGGTAGCAGGAATAGATAAGGTTGTGGATCCCTACCCCTGCAAGTGCTGCACAGCACTCTTCCACTAGTGAGGTGCATACTTTCCCATTCTCACAAGTATATAAGTACACATACGCGTTGTATATTAGTACCTACACAACCCAAAACTTTTAACGCAAAAGGCACTTACCAATCGGATTTTTAGAAGATGTTGTTTTGCAGCAGTAGTAGTAGAAGTAGTATCAGTAGTATCGTGTTTAACGGTGTGTAACGGAAACGGTGGAAGTATATGGTAGATAGGGTAAAAATCGATCGTTATAATTTTTGCTTAAATTAATAATGCTAGCCTAGTAACGAATTTATGTGTAAAAATAAATAAATAACAAAAATAAAAACTAGATATATTTAATTAAGTTAGCTATTTGCACACCACAATGTGGTAGAATATGTTGGTACGAATAAGTATTCTGTAAAAAAAATTTAAACACACATCTTCCACAAATAAATAAATTTCTTTCTTTCTTTTGTACGACTTTACAGCTCATTACTTTATTTTAATTTTTATTTTTGTTTATTTTTCTTTACACAAAAGTCGCCTGAACGTGTGTGATGTCGCCGGTAACAGAAACGTTATAATAGGGATTAGAATTTTAAATAGGTAATGAATGTTTTTTAAACATCTGCAACTTTAACTTTAAAATTACCTGAAATTTATATTTATCGCGTCTCGTCTTTGTGGTCTAGTGGTCCAGGTATTGGACTTGACTTCATGAGGTCCTGGGTTCGATTCCCAGGTTGGGCAACAAAAAGAAAACATGGTTTTTCCAAATTTTCTAACAAAAAAAATTTGCTCGGGATTGGATATGTGCCCGGTTGGCGACAGACTTGCCACCTACCACATTGTGAGACTTAGTGTCGTCAGCTAGTCGTGGGTGCCCTGGTTTGCCTCTGCCTTCCTCTTCGGGGCGTGAAGATACATACACACATATATTTTACTATTGTCCCGGCGAACTTCGTTCCACCCGTTCAGTTTGTATTGAAAAAGTAAAAATAGTGTTTTTCTTGTTCTCACAATTTTCCCTTTTTCTTTTTTTTTGAACCTTCCCTAGACTTGAACAAATAATTCAAAACATAAATTAGCCAAATCGGTTCAGCCGTTCTCGAGTTTTAGCGAGACTAACGAACAGCAATTGATTTCTGTTTCTGTTTCTATTTACAGTTTTTTTTAAATTTTTTAATATTGCAACCTTTGTTTCAACCATCTCAACTACAGTTACAGCATACAATATAAAAAGTGATCCGGGACCTCTGTGTCGAATGGATCCTGTCTGCCCGGTGACTCGTGAGATGTGACCAGAAGTTAGATGGGTCGTTATTAACCAGACCACTGCTGGTAGAGCGTTGTACAGCAGTTTGCCCGAGTAGAAGTCTATCGCTTTACATGTTTCCGATGATGACAATGCTTAGCACTATCGTACTGCGGTCCACAGCGTAAGGCAGCCTGTAGACTGGCACATAAAGCTGAACATCCCGGCCCGCGGACAACGTTGCACCTTTGACATCTATGGTATCTATAGGCTACGGTTGTCTCTTATTCTTTAGTCAGCTGCGTGCTTGTTCATTGTTTTACCCCATTAAAAAATACAAAATTTCCATCAATGTTGACTGAGAGATTTAGATTGGATATTAATTTCACAGTATTTCTTGGTGCAGTATCGTCGCTTTTGTATCATCAAAGAGAAAAATAGAGGCACAACCTACCCACTACCATCCCAACCTAAGCCCACGACTAGCCGAAGACACTAAATCATATGTGGCAAGTCTTACGCGAACCGGGAACACACCCAACCACAGACAACATCGGCTGAATTAAAAAAAAAACGTTTTATATTTTTTACGCGATCCGGAAATCGTACCGGGTACCACATAAAGTCAAGTCCAACCCAGTATTGTTAAACAGAAGAAACGATATTATAAGTTTGTATGAAACTCGATACGTTGTAGACTTCGCAAGAATATCTATCAGAATATTTCTAAGCCGGAAATTAGAAAAGGTCCCTCTTGCATAATATCTGAGCTCTAATCTGACCACCTGCAGTACTTTTTCAGTACACGGACTAACAAACTAAAAAAAATATAACAAACTACATCATATATATGATATAATAAAACTAAATCTGTAGGGTTACTATTTCAGCTCGATTCATGCAAAATTGTCATTTTAGGTTCTCTTGAACACATACTGGAGAATTATTGACATTTATTTAATAGTAAACAATAAGTTATTTTGTCGGATTCGTTGAATTTATTTGTAGCTAAATGTTATCTAATAATCCGCTAGTACTTACTGTGTAAAAAAATACTATTTCTATGGTTCAAAAGCACCTAAAATGACATATCGCACCCCCGGTGCAACACTGTCACTTTTGTAAAAAATACGAAATGAGTTAAATATGTAATAATTGTCCTAAAGCACCTCTTTACTTGATGCGATAATGTTACTTAAGTAGTATGAATAGTTTTATATAACTTAGTGTGACATAACTACAGTTACAATATTTCGTTAGGGCCATAACGTCATTTCTGAGGGGGTTGAAAGGGGGTTGAAAGGGTTGAAATAATGGTAGAGTATATTTTTAGGATATCAAGTGATTATAATCTAAACAAAAACACAGATGAATGTCGTCATTATGGTTTAAGCTATTCATCTCATCTATATCTTCTAAAATCTAAAGTGTTTGTTTTGTGAGGCGTCAAAGTTTTAAAAGCATCTCCTAAAATTACATTTTTGCATCTGCCCCGTGTTGGTCCGGGCTCCTTTGTAGAATAGACCATCTGCCTTCCTGTGCCTGGCAGCTCGTAAAAAGCGAGCATAGGCTTGCCGTCACTAACACCGTGACATCCTACTAGGTGGTAGAGTTTCGCAGCGACTCACCCGGATTGGTACCACCGCCTTACCTATTCCTACCGCCAAAACGTCATTACGTGTTCCGGTTCGGAGGGTAAGGTAGGTAGCCGGTTAATTTACTTTTGCCCGAGGCCTAACATCCCGGCCTCTGGTTGGCAACGCACCATTACCACCTTTGGTGTCTCTAGGCGGCGAGAATTTCTTACCATCAGGAAATCCGTCTGCTTGTTTGCCTTCCAATGTTATAAAAAAAAATGTGACAGTGTCGCACCGGGGGTGCGATATTATACGAGTACGTTAGGTATACGAAAAAACTCGTATGGTTCCAATTTCAAATCCGTATGACATTATCAAGATTCGAGATACTATTGTTCTTGAAAAAGCTTTCTAAAACAATAATAGTCCAGGCTACCAAGGTTTTCACTTCCGAATTTTTTTAACCTGCTTAGATTTTCAAGAAATTTTAACAGCATGTAGGGAATTTTTTTTCTAGAAAATGACGTCGGAAATCGATAGATGAACAAAAACTAAACGAAAATTGATCTTTGCATGTTCTTGAAAACTTAATAGTTTTCGAGTTATACGCGATTGAAAATTGGCATTTTTCATGAAAAAAATATGTTTTTAATCGATTTTTTATGAATGACTCAAAAACTATTCATTTTATAAATAAAAGCGTTAGAACCAAAAATGAAGCTTATAAAATAATAAAGAGATTGGTGCATTTTAATTGATTGTATGCCTAAAACAAACCGAGTAATGATTTATCGAAGGTTGAATACATTATTTGAATGAAATTTTTTTAAAATCCAACGTCAAATAACGGAAAAATGGTTAATTTTTTGAGAAAATTGTATGTAACGCTTGTAATAGCTGATAGAGTCACACGCGTGGCATATGATCTTGACTTTGTTACCTCTTTGGGGATAATTGAATGAAAATGCTTAATTATTATTAAGGAGAAATCTGAAACGTTACCTCTAGATTGAAACTACCGCCTCAACTATTCTTTCTGCAATATCAGCAGCGTTCGCCGTTGCTATATTTCATTTTTAAGGATAGGATAGCTGGAACATAGTCATGAGAATAATTAATATGCCAGATTCCGGTTGGCAACGCACACTTAATATTTTGCTTGTTTGCTGTAGGCTATTACAGTAGATAGGATTAAATGAAATCATGTTTTAAATGTCATCTTAGGTATATATATAAAAATGAATCCCCGTTTCCCCCTGATCATAATATCACGCCTGAATAAATTAACAATTTTGTTAACTCTTATTTTGATGTGTTAATTATTGTCAGGAGGTCCACATGAAAAAAAAACAATGTTCATAGTAACGACGTGACTAGGCTTTTCTAGTAAATACATAAAGTTAATGAATCGTTTGAATATTAAAATATGTGTAATAAAATAATTAATTTTCATAAGTTTATTGGGCACAATGATCGTATGCCACTAGTCTTCGGTTACTCTGCCGGTCTTCCATCATTTGTTAAAAAGAACCCAGAAAGAGTCCCGGACAGCAGGACCGCCAAGTTTGATCATCTCAGCATGGTTACAACCGTGTTTACTCCCGCAGCTTTACCATATTTTATACTTCGAATCGACCATTCAACTTTCACATCATAATGCCATCACACATGCCTCCGCTATTTTTGAGTTCTTTTTTTTTAATATTGGAAAGTAAGAAAGAAAGTAAGTAAGTAAGTAAGTAAGAAAGAAAGTAAGAAAGAGACACCAAAGGTAGCAAAGGTGTGTTGCCAAACTTAGGCCGGGACTAAGTTTACCGGCTACCTTATCCTCCGAACCGGAATACGTCAACGGGAAGCGCTGATATTATGGCGGCAGGAATAGGTATGACAGTGGTACCAATCCGGATGAGTCTCTGCGAGACTCTACTACGTAGTCAGGTGCCACGGTGTTAGTGACGATAAGCCTATGCCCGCTTTTGCAGAATACTACCACCACACCCACCACATACTAATATAATAAGTGGACCAAGACGGGGGAAATTTAGTACTCAGGCCCAGCGGCACCACCCTGGGCATATTCATACATTTCTCCACAAAATTCACTCCACATAATTCACTCCACATTTATAGCACGTCATTCTTATATATATCTTCTATATATACTTATAACATATATCCACGAAATATTTAGTAGATGGTTCTGTCTGTACACGAATCAGATCTTATATGAGTTACAACGGGCAAGATTCGAATAGAGGAGCAGGCGATTTTTGATGGTACGGGCCAACGGTCATCAAAAGGTATAGATGTTATTGGTGCGCTGTTATCTCACGTATGTAAGGGCATGCGTATCTTTATCCAAGTTTATCGGTTAATTCACCATCACTACATAGTATAAAACAAAGTCGCTTCCTCTGTCTGAATGTTTCTTTGTATGCTTAAGTCTTCAAAACTACGCAACAGATTTTGATGCGGCTTTTTTAATAGATAAAGTGATTGAAGAGGAAGGTTTATATGCGTATTTCATAACCGTGCAAAGCCAGGGCAGGCCTCTAGTTTTATATAAAAAAATATTATAAAGGATCAGAAGGTACGTAGTTCCACAACCTGATAGGTGGCAAACCTCTTACCAACTGGGCACTTATTCAATTCTGGACAAAGTTGTTTTTATTATATAATTGAAAAAACACATTTCGAGTTATCTGATCTGGTAATCGAATACGATAACTCGTGTTGTCAACGCCGATACCGGACCATTAGCCCACGGATGCAAAAAAAAAAATAGACTTAACTAATTTTTTTAACTCTTCATCAAAACCTACAATTTAGTTAATGAGGTCACGGTTAATGACGTCATTTGAGAAAGACAAGACGCCTTACGATATGATTAAGGCTTGGTATGTAAAGATTGATTACAATTCCTGGAACGCATTAAAATGTTTCGTGAATAGAAATCCCTTCAAAACCATTTCCATCTAAAATGTTGCCAAGACAAAACATTGCTATCAAATGTAGCTTCAGAAACTTTACACCGAAGTAAAATATACGTTTGGCCGTTTTGCTACCGTTACCCGTAAACCACTACACTAATGCCCGGTTCCTATATTCAAAAAACGAGTCGTTTTGATTACGGATGGTAGTATTTTGTACGCTTAGTAAGATTACTAACAACGGTTGCTCATTTCCGACTATTGATTCTAAACATTTTTTGAAAATATTGGTAACGCTCCGTTACTTTTGAACAAACTACGAATGGTTTAGCTGACGGATTACGATTCGTTGATTATAGGAACCGGGCATAAGTCTATTACTGGTAATAGCAGGACTGGTAACAACTCCGTTCCGATAATATTTCAATGCTAATACTAGCGGCTTCCAAAAATATCGTTATTTCTAGCCTATTTAAAGCCAAGACTGACACAGAAGACTTTTCCACTATTGGGTGATTAATTTATTTACACTTAACCCCAAAAGTAAATTATGTGCTTGTGTTATGAGTATTAGTCAACCATTCTAATACATAGAAATACTTAAATATATACCAGAATAAATTTAATAAACACCCAGACCCGGAAATGCAGACATCCAAATGTTCATCACACAAATTCCTGCCACCGTCAGGAATCGAACTCGAGCCTCGCGGTTGATCGATGTAGTTAGGCGTGTAGGCTAGCCACTCGACCAAAGAGGAAGTCAAATCTTAATACTTATATATAAATTACGTGTCACGTTGTTAGTCCGCGATGGACTCCTATACTGAACTGATTTAGATAAAATTTCACAACTATCTGTAGATTGGCCCAACTTAAAAGACAGGGTAGTTCTTATCTCAAATATTGACGGGTGTTGCCGGGACGAAGTTCGCCGGGGCAGCTAGTAGTTTAAAAGTTGACAGTTTAGTTATAACGGTAGGGTTGCTAACGTACCTTTTGTTTAGGAGTAGCTTAGTTTTTGCGTATATACAGTACATAAGCAACTTTTGTTAGAAGCAAATTGAAAGGTTTTTTCGTAAGTACTTCAGAAATTACATCAATTAAATTAGGAAAATGCGTGTATTTCCTCGAATATCGTTTAGTTTTATAGGGTGAAGCAACCCTGAAATTTTCAGTTTTTACATTCGACAGGTAATAACAAAATTCAACTACTATAGCTATTATTACTATTAAAATAACTACTAAGTATCTTCACGCCCATATCCCCGAAGAGGTAGGCAGAGGCACAACCAGGGCTCCCACGTCTAGCCCAAGACACTAAGTCCCACAACGTGATAGGTGGCAAGCCTATTGTCAACCGGGCACATTTCCAATCCCTAGCAACTTTTTTTTTATTAGGAAATGGGAAAAACCCAATTTTTACATTGTTGCCCCGACCCGGGATTCGAACCCGGGACCTCGTGCAGTCAAGTCCAACACCCGGACCGCTAGACCACAGAGGCGATTAACTATTATTACTATGTACTTTGACTCGTAAATATTTGTTTGCAAATTTGAATAACCATCTGAAACGTGTTTGTATCGGTTAAAATTTGAAACTATCATCTTTTCTTTTTTTATGATATTGGAAGGCAAGCAAGCAGACGGAGACCAAAGGTGGTAATGGTGCGTTGCCAACCTAAGGCCTGGATGTTAGGCCTTGAGCAAAAGTAATTTTACCAGCTACCTTACCCTCCAAACCGGAACACGTCATGACGTTATGACGGCAGGAATGGGTAAGGCGGTGGTACCAATCCGGGCGAGTCGCTGCGAAACTCTACCACCTAGTCAGATGTCACGGTGGTAGTGACAGCAAGCCTATGCTCGCCTTTTACGAGCTGCCTGGCACAGGAAGGCAGATGGTCTATTCATGGGAAAATCATCGGTGGGTAAGTCGTATAGAATAAGTAAAGAATTGATTTGCAAATAGTTTGTATTTGAATTAGTCAGTCTAACCATTACTGTACTTTACTCAAATGAAAAAAACAATACCCCTTTCCTCATACTCAAGGTACATTTGAGCAAATACCAATTTGAATAGGGCAAATATTATTTAAAGTAACGAAACTCATGCCCAGTGATATTAATGCATTCAACCCCAAAGTAAAAGAACAGCACAAGGTCAACATTGTAGCAGTAGCTCTACAAAATCCAAGTATATTTTTTTATGAAAAGAGTTGCTGCTTTCCAAGGTAATTAGGGAAAACAGTCACGTACTGCAACAGTTACAATGTTGTTTCTTGAATTGTTACAAATAATTTAACGATTGTATAAACATGTAATTATTAAAAAAAAATGAAAAACAAGAATCCCTTTACCCACATACCAAAGGGTAGAGGTAAAACCATGACTACTAACCGGAGACACTACGTCCCACAATGTAATAGGTTGATTTGTTCCGTATTCGCCCCAACTTTTTGTCCTAAATTCCATAAATTTCCTAATTCGCCTCACATAGCAAGCCTTCGCTAACCGAGCACATAACGAAAGCGGCATTGTTTTTATTAGAAAATTGTTGCCCGACCCGGGGGTTGAACTCAGGACCTCATGGAGTCAATTCCTACATCGGACCAGTAGACCACAGAGGTCACTTATTGTGGAGATAACGGTTATAAAATACAATATCATTAAATAGGAATCATTACATTATTTTAAGATATATTGATTTTGTCTAGTTTAATGGATGGATGGATGTTATATTAACTGAGGATGTTAATATAACAATACAGTTCTATCAAATACCAACGATGTCAGGATACACTCATTCACACTTCGGTTTCGGGAGCTAAAGGAACCACCATACAAGTTCAATTTGTCGCGGGGGGTCTCTTAAAATCTAGAACCATATCGGAACCCTACCACTGAACCCTACCCTCACTCACGGATCCCTAAAACCAAAGAGCAGCTTAAAACTGCGTGTGCTGATCAGCGAGTCCATGTCCATTTGCCGATTGATTCCCAATATAATGAAGGGTACATCGTTACATTGCTAGCTGTCAGAGGCGGTCGCTCCGTGAGGAAGCTGGTATGGGTCGGGTGGTCGTATCGAACGCTGCGTGCGCACTTACGCTGCCTACCACCATCTCTCTCTTTTTTACCAGAAACTCCATCTTCCCTTTCATCACCCGAACAACGCAGCCTCACAGGTTGCGTGGTATTTGATTACGTTACGCGTCTGTGTGACCTCTTGTTTATACTGGTCTCAATGCCACTTTAAATTGATTAATTCTTACTGTAACACCTTCGATTGTCATCTCATGATGTGGAGGAGTCATCTGTAATAATTATTTTTGCACATTTCATAGCAATTTAGGCACAATGCCTCGGGCAGAGATGCACCTACAACATCTATGGTGTCTCTAGGCCAAGACTCTAATCACCAGGAGACAAGCACACGGCTGTGTACTTTAAGAAGTAATTTAATATTTACCAAATTTTTCATCAGAGGAAGCACAGTTGCAAGTGGGTCACCTGATTGAAAGTGATCACCGCTGCCCACGGAAATCAAGTGATTAAAATAACTTACATAGATTAAAATGTTAGTGATCTCTGTATGTATACCATACAATGTGTCTTTCTATACCATCAAAAAGTATAACCATATTAATTTCTTACTTTTTAATAAAAATAAAACAAAAAAATAATATCTGTTTGTTCGAAATTGCTCTTTTAAATTATAAGTTAAATTACAGATAATTAATAAAGAAAAAACATATGGCATAACTAAATTAAAACTATAATTACATTGGCCTGATAAAAATAGTAAGACGCGTAGTCAATACTCTTCTAATATACAGACAGACTTATAAAAATCACATTATCATCAAAGTATTGCTCATTATTATAAAAGTTGAAGTAAGAATAGATTAGGTTAATATTAAAGTACGTAACTGTTTGCACAATAACAAAAAACTACCATATAATTACGTAAGAACAACAAGAATACATAAAACATTGAAAGTAGGTCATAAATAACAATTTGGAAATCAACAACGTCTAAAGATTGGCGAGCTTCTAAACGCACCCTAAGAGAGTTTTCCACAACCCACCACCACGGTTTCAACGCTCGTACTCATGCAGCTTTTCACGCACACACGTGCTTTTAGCAAAATAAGCGCCTGAAAATCTAAACCAACCCGTCAAAAGTATACCCGTCTCGCTCGCACACAGTCGCCTGTCCTATTTCAACAGGTTTGCTTTTCAGCAGTTGCAATGCGAACGCGTGCCTGTAGTAACAGTACAATCAGTACGAAGCACACACGTCGTATCCGAAAACTAAAAACACAGTTTCAGTGACAGTTCCGACGTTACCTGACATTCACCGCCATCTGAAATGTCGCCTATCGCGCCGTGAGACGGTCTGACATGTTTTACGATATATAAATATAAACCTATGAAATATAAGTGCGTTCAGTGAGAGAAAACCTTGTGTAGTGTACACCGTCTGAAATTCACGTGCGAAAAATGAAATTCAAACTTGATTGTGCCAAAAACAATAAATGAACTCAGTGAATATGACCATTTCATGTGTGTTTATGACGTAATGTGAAACAATGATAGTATTTTCAAAAGACTTTAAAAGTTAACACGATGTAAGCTCAGTAATTATTTACCTCTCTAGTGTTGTGAATCATATTTATTGTTTTCAAATCAATAAGTGTTAAGAACAGTTCAACAGTTATGTAGACTAATAGAAATGGTTGTGATATAATAAACCAAAGGAATACGTTTCTGATTTATAGTTCAGACTTCAATATGGTTGTTTCTCTTTCGAGTTGTGAATTAAATTAAATAACTTATTTACAAATTGAATCTTCAAATTAATAATGGAGTTCAAACTAGAAAACGATAGTATGGTTGTGTTAACAAAGGTACTAATTTCCTTCGTTTCTTCGTGGTTGTGAATATACTACAATAAACTGAGTGGTATTACAGATCGTTGTTATAATAAAGGGCATAATGCCTTTAGGACCGCTTGTTTCAAGTGGTAATTGTGCTTAAGGGACTGCTGTTGCTGCTTCTTGTTGCTGTCTTTTAAGGTAAGCTTGAAGCTTATTAGCATATCATAAGAATAAAGGAACTTAACACTTTGTTTATTTTTTTGTTTTTATTTTTATTGTCTAACTTGCTTTTTTTTAAATGGTGATATTTTTTGGGTTCTATATCATACGAATAAAGGAAATTGACATGGATATGTTTAAATTTTATTTTGTTTTCTCTTCATTGCATAGTTTGAATTTTAAATTGTTAATGATAGTTGGATTCTTATTTTATTTTGTAGACTATTAAAAAAAATGTGTGCATAAAGTATCTATTTATACCTATTATATGGTGTGTATATGCTACGTTTGATTTTTACCATCAGGAGAGCCGTGTTTTATCTAGTAAACGTAGCTACGATCTCAAATTGTCAGTATCTCTATATCATCTGTAGAGCCATCTTTACTTCAATTAGATTTCTGCCTAATTTTTCAACAGGTTCTTTAAAACTATTTGTAAAAAAGCTTGTGTATAACAGATTTGAAAAACATTTAGGACATTTCTACTTAAGTTTGTTTTTATTTATATGGAAAAATAAATCGACTGTTATAAACAAACACTTCTATATCAACTTGCGTGTAGGTAGAAAAGCACTGGCACTCTAAGGGCAAAAATCGGTTTTCACCTGTATTAAACAGTGCTTGCCGAAGTGTTTTATAAGGAGAAAAAGAAGTTAACATTGTAACCTCGGGTTAGTAACGCACCTAAACCGTTTTTATTGCCTACGAATGGCGTATACTTCTTACCATCACTTCCTTTCTTCCAGTTTACTTGGGAATTGCGAAATCTCCTTTCGTTTTTACGTTTACCTGGCGACATTAGTAATGGAAAAAATATGATTAAGTCAATATGTGTAAAGATTTACACAGTATACACATATACATCGATGAATATGCAAGTTCTGATCATGTTTAGATGTGATGACCCCGTCACCAGTTTTTTTTGGTCCGGACTTCCCCGTGTTGGTCCGAACTCCTTTGCAGAATAGACCATCTGCCTTCCTGCCAGGTAGCTTGTAAAAGGCGAGCATAGGCTTACCGTCACTAACACAGTGACATCTGTCTAGGTGGTAGAGTTCCGCAGCGACTCACCCGGATTGGTACACTCGCTTTACCTATTCCTACCACCGTAACGTCATAACGTGTTCCGGTTTAGAGGGTAAGGTAGCCGGTAAACTTACTTTTGCTCGAGGACTAGCATTCCGGCCTCAGGTTGGCAACGCCCCATTACCACCTTTGGTGTCTCTAGGCGACGTGAATTTCTTACTATCAGGAAATCCATCTGCTTGTATGCCTTCCAACATCATAAAAAAAAGCAATTCACGCTTCTGGATTTAGGTTACATTTCGTGGTGGTAGAGTGCTGTCAACTCATCCAACTTTCTTACTTATGCCTTCTGTCAAAGCATCAGTTTTCGCCATAGTTGTGTTGCTTACTGGAAAGTAAGAAAGTCGGTTAAATTGCGTATTTATCTCAAGTCCTCAGCCATATTGTAGTAAGGCACCTGTAATATCTTTAGTGTTAATAGGCGACGATTGTCTCTTTGAATTATATTATTAGGAGAGCAGCGCACAATTGGACGGGTCGAGGTGCATTTTATTACACGGTACCTAAGCGCTACTGTGGTACAGTAACGGTACGGTGGAACTCTAGCACAAATCTACCGTCGCGGGTCGTCATAGTATGAGTTGCTACATATAATAACATCTTCACGTCCATATCCCCCAAGAGGTAGGCAGAGACACAACCAAGGCGCTTACGACTAGCCGAAGACACTAAGACCCACAATGTGATAGGGGAAGCCTATCGCCAACCGGGCACATATCCAATCCCAGGCAACGTTATATTTTAACAGAAAATTGAAAATATATATTTCCTATTTGTTTCCCGACCCGAGAATCGAACCCGGGACCTCAAGAAGTCAAGTCCGACGCCGGACCGCTAGACCACAGAGAGAGACATAAAATGAATGAAAGCGATCTAGTCAGACTATTGCAAGGCGATGCGCCAAGTGTGCGCTATCCATAAAAGTTTGATATCATTTTGTATATCGGTTGACAGTTTGAACTTGAGCTATTCTTTCTCATTCTTCTTTCAATTAATCCTATCATATTGTCAAGTAATTTTCATAGACATATTGTGTTTAAATTTAATACATCAGTATTTTTCTTATGTCCTCTTGTTTACAACTCTTAAAATTCGTCTATGTTTATATTGTTACGACTAATGATATATGGCCCTACTATCCTTTCTCAGATACTTTTTAAAACGTTATCTATATTTCTGTAATTTCTTACATCGACAATATTTTATCTATATATTAATACGTGATGCCAAAACTTTGGACCCCTTTTTACGAAAATTGCACGGACGGAGGAGCATAAAGTTTGGCACACTTATAGTTTATGTGTAGGAGAAGCGCAGAACGCTAATATTTTTCAATAAAAATGCTTATAAAGTACATTAAATCAATAAATAAAACATTACACACACTACCATGCATTAAATACAATATAATAATATATTGAGGTTAATTACGATAAAAGATTACAGGTGGTGCACTATAAAGTTTGAAAACAAAGTAGTTGGTCTTGAGAAATGAAGATGGCGTTCTTATCAACAAGATATTAAAATGTATTATGTCCGAATTTCGACCAATGGGCGACCAGTAGTATTTATATTTAATAATTAAGTGTACTAAAACAGCAAAAACTGACTTCAACCATTTGATTGGGTACCACGTCGCTATTTGATTATTCTTTTTTCAAAATATAGCAATTTGTTCCGAAATGGTCACACATAAATTTCAACTCCCTACTAGTAGTTTGTAGGTGTCAATGCCAAGTAAAAAATGTATGCATTATTAAGCATAACTCAAAAACCATCGGTCGTATCAAGGCAAAATTAATATGAGACCACCTTGAAGGAATCATGATCTACCATTTCGAAAAAGAACCGTCACAATCGGTTAGTTATTGACAGAGTAATTGTGAAACAAACATACAAAAAACACAAAATCTAATTGAGAACCTCCTTCTTTTTTAAGAGTCGGTTAGTAAGTAGTGTATTCAAAATTAAATATCCCTGAAAAGTTACACAAATTGAATGTACAAAGTAAGCAAATTATGTGCTTGTGTTATGGGTGCTAGTCAACAATACTAACACACAGAAATACTTAAATAGACACAAGAATAGATTTAATAAACACCCATAATGTTGTAAAATTGAAAAACAAGTTAAAATGAAAAAATAAGGAATAGATGTACAGAAGATAATAAAATTGAATAAGATGCAGTATCTTTATTTAAAACTAGCAGTTTCACGCAACTTCGCCTGCGTAACTTGACTTCTACAGCACCAATTGTGATGAAACAAAACCTATGTCACTCAGGGCTAATGTAGCATTCTAAAGGTGAAAGAATTTTTTATATCGGTGCAGTAGTTTCGGAGCATATTTATTTTAAACAAACAAAAAATCAAACCTTTCCTCTCTATTATATTAGTATAGAAAATCCCCTTTTTCATTTAGTAACAAAACATGCATTACATCAATATTAGTCAAGTAAATAAGATTTAATCAAATTATCAGCCAGTTTCATAAGATAAGGCTCAACATTGTTCGAAATGATCATCAATCTTTATAGTAAGTCATGTCAGGATCTAAGGTAAAGCGATGACATCTTCACCTATAATGGGTTTAAAATTATATTTGGCAACAAAGAGAAAATACAAAATTCGCTAATTTATTTATGAATACCAGTGGTCACACATTGGTCGAAATTCCCTTACGGGGATATGTATGTATGTTGATAAGAACGCCATATTCATCAAGACCAACTATTTTGTTTCCAAACTTTTTAGAGCGCCATCTGTGATCTTTTATCGTTATCATCAATATATTTCTTTGTGTGTGTCAAATTCATGGTGGTGTGAGTAATATTTTATTTATTGATTTAATGTACTTTATGAGCATTATTACGAAAAAAATAATAGCGTTCTGCACTTCTTCTACGTATAAACTATAGGTGTGCCAAATTTTATGCTCCTGCGTCCGCGCAATTTTCGTAAAAAGGGGTCCAAAGTTTTGGCATCACGTATCAATAAATTGATTTCACTTTAACTGAACAAAATTATCGAAAATGTCATCAAAACCTACTAATTTTACTAAATAAGTAGGAATACGTATGTAAGATAATGTACAGCATGTAAGAGTTTTAGTTGATGTAGTGCTGGATCAAGTGAGTGAAATTGCATATCTTAGTAGTGCTTTTAGCAGGGATGGAAGTTACACCGCAAATGTGGAAAGGAGAGGTCAGGGAATAGTGTGAATGGAACGCTGGGTAAGCTATTTCAAACCAAGGTTTTGAGCTAGGGTGCTAAACTCGCATTGCATGTTTTGTGCTTATCCCAACGTTGTATTGAAGAGTTGGGTATATCTGAAAAAGTATGAGAGTAGGATAAATGCGGTCTGGTATACATAATCGAACGGGTAATTGATGCCGATGAAGCCAGGAATGTGTGTAAGAATAGTGGCATTTGGCACGAGCTACTCTCTGCCTACCCTGTAAGATATGGCGTGAAGACATTGTATGTAAATGAAAAAGGATAGGTACACTAAATTCAATACTACTTTGTTGACTAACACCCATAACACAAGCATATAATTTGCTTACTTTGCGGATAGATTCAATTTGTGAGATTTGTCCAGGGATATTTATTTACTTATTTACTTGTGAAAAAAACCTGCATTTATATTTTCTTTTGAATATGTCAAAACTATGCCTACGATAGTCATTTAAAATACATACAGGCATTCCAAAGAAGCTGGATATGTTATTATTTCGTCGAGTGAAGAAGAAACAGAAATAAAATACAAGTAGACTTATCACATACATTTTCTTTGCCTGTTAGCACCTAAACAAATATTTTTGTTACATCTGCGGCCTTTTGAACAGTATTAAAATAATAAACGCAATATTTTTGTTTGAACCTCTTTATTCATGTTTGTATTTCAACCAACATCTTGAATTATGTACAATCGTAAGTAAAATAAGTTGTATTTTTTTTATGATACTGGAATTGGATTTCCAAATGGCAAGAAATTCACGTCGCCTAGAGACACCAAAGGTGGTAATGGTGCGTTGCTAACCCGAGGTCGGGATGTTAGGCCTCGAGCAAAAGTAAGTTTACCGGCTACCTTACCCTCCAAATCAGAACACGTCATAACGTTATGGCGGCAGGAATAGGTAAGGCAGTGGTACCAATCCGGGTGAGTCGCTGCGAAACTCTACCACCTAGTCAGATGTACTCAGAAAGATTGACTCAAAAATGAAGAAGGTTCTCAAATGGGACTGAAAGTTTTTTATGTGTTGGTTACGTGGTTATCTAGACAATAACAAATCAATTTGATGGTTCTCTTTAAGAAAAAAAGGTCATTATTTCGAATTCAAATATCGAATAGGATCACAGGGATTTCAATGTTATCATGATACAAATAACGGTATGTAATTTATTCTTAGTGAATGGTTTTTTTAACTAATGAAATATTTCGTGTTGGTCTTGGCAGTTTTAAAAGTATCTTCGCGCCCATATCCCCGAAGTGGTAGGCAGAGGCACAACCAGGCACCCAAGACTAGCCGAAGACACTAAGTCCCACAATGTGATAGGTGGCAAGCCTATCGCCAACCGGGCACAAATCCAAAACGTATTCGAAAAGTATAAAATAATGATGCTCAAGCAATTTTTAACTATTTTAACTAGTTCTTTAAAAACCTGACCAAATCTTGTAATGAAAACCAGACTTTAAATGTAGCATAAAATTTAGTAGTTTGTTTAATCATAATAAAACTATGTCTTTGATACCAGAAGATGAACATGATATTACGAGTATTAAGGTAACTCATAGTTTGAAAATCACTAGAGCAACTGGTTTAGACATACTTTATCTGAGGTTTAGACAATTTAAGCACAACAATATTAAAAATTGTTGCTAGTGTAATATCAAAACGTCTATGTCATATTATTAATTTATCATTTTTGGAAGGGAAATACCCAGAGCGTTTAAAGCAGTCAATTATCAAGCCATTATGTAAAAAGGTGATACATATGATATGAACAATTTATAACGTTAATTCCAGTCATTTCTAAGATTTTTGAAAAAAAAATGTATGAAAAACTTTCCAACTATTTACTCCACTTCAACTTATTAAAAAATAATCGGTATGGATTTAGAAAAGGCAGGACTACATTGTATGCATATTTTTGACTTAATACAAAAGGTAACTTTCTGTATTTTTAGATATGAGTAAAGCATTTGACTTTTTCTTGTTAACAAAACTTGAGAGATATGGCATTAGAGGTAAAACATTAGATTGGTTTAAAAGCTATTCAGAAAAAGGAAGCAGTGTGTTGAGATTTCAAAAATAAGTGGAAACCGCAAAAAAGTCTATACTTCAAACTATCTCGTTAATGACTGCGGTGTGCCACAAGGTAGCATTAAAATGCTACCTTGTGGCACAAAAGGACCATTACTTTTTTTAATTTACATAAATGATCTGCCTGATGCTATCAGCCATGATTCTATCTTATTTGCTGATGATACAACTCTTCTTATCAAGTGCGAAAATAAAAATGATCACAGAAACAACTAAAACTTTAAACGAAGTAGCAGATTGGTTAAATGAGAATAATCTTAAATTAAATATAACAAAAACAAAATTAGTCGAATTTCAAACTCATTATAGAGAAACTAAGAAACTAGATGTTATTTTCAATAATACTATTATAGATATCGTAGATTTTACTAACTTCCTAGGTATAAAAATCGATAAATTTTGCAATGGAAATCACATATTGATTCACTTTGTAATAAAATTGATAGGTTTGTATTTGTATTAAGAAGATTAAGAGAAGTAGCATTTTTTTTTAATGTTATAGGAAGGCAAACAAGCAGACGGATTTCCTGATGGTAAGAAATTCACGCCGCCTAGAGACACCAAAGATGGTAATGGTGCGTTGCCAACCTGAGGTCAGGATGTTAGGCCTCGAGCAAAAGTAAGTTTACCGGCTATCTTACCCTCCGAAGCGGAACACGTCATGACGTTATGGCGGCAGAAATAGGTAAGGCGGTGGTACCAATCCGGCCGAGTCGCTGCGAAACTCTACCACACAGTCAGATGTTACGGTGTTAATGATGATAAGCCTATGCTCGCCTTTTACGAGCTGCCTAAACAGAAAGTAGCAGGTCTGAATGCATCTCTCTTAGCTTATCATGGATATGTTTCTTCCATTTTGCAATATGGGATCCCCATTTGGAGAAATTCTGTACATTTAATTAGAATATTTAGAGTACAAAAGAAGTGTATACGGGCGATATGTGGAGTTAATCAGTTACATTCATGCAAACCATTGTTTAAGTCGCTCAAAATTTTACCTTTACCATGCTTATATATCTTGGCTATATGTGTATTTGTAAATAAACATCATCATTTGTTTTAAACAAATGCTGAAGTACTAAGAATTTTACACTTCAGAAATAGTAAGAAACTACATGTGCCTAATCAAAAACTTAATATTTATAAAAATAATGTATATTGCATGTCCATTCGTATATATAACCAAATTCCTGATAGTCTGAAATCACTTCCAGTAAAAAGATTTCGAAAGAAGGTATTTGATTTGCTATTAGAGAAGACATATTATAATCTAAAAGATTTTTTTGCTGACAAGCATAGATAAAAACAATGTATATATATTTTTTTATTAAATTTAAACCTAATTTAAGTAATAAAATGATGGTTGCCGGGGAGTTTGTTTCGCCGTTTCTTCTCACGACTGGCTAGGTTTGGTAGATGTAGATAGACGTAGAGTGTACGGTAGATAGGACTAAAAATTAATCTACCTTTAAATTCATGTGTAATAATTATGAAACTTATGTTCGTAAATAAATAAAATGTTTATTAAAAATGTAAATAAGTGCTGCGATTTAAATGTACATTTTTTATAGAAATATGTAACTTCATAAAATTTAACTAAATATTTGCACACCACAATGTGGTACTCGTAGAATATGCTGTATTCTTAAATATCTTTATAACAACCTTTTGACACACATATTCCGCAAATAAATAATTTTCTTTTGATTTCAAAAACCCAATTTTCTTTTTGTTGCCCGACCCGGGATTCAAACCCGGGACCTTATGCAGTCAAGTCCAACAACTGAACCGCTAGGCCACAGAGGCGACTTTGCAGTTTTCTGCTCTTTATTGTTATAATAATTTTAGTTGTCACGGTGAAATTCGTACCGACTATACATGAACCAATGCATTATTCGATGTTAATATCAGAAAACCATTAATTAGATCTTGAACTACATTAGAACTACCTCTGTATGATGAGTAAATTATTTCGAAAAAAGCGATCAAAATCCATTTGTAGTAAAAAATAGTGGGTGGTAGAGAAATCGCGTAACGGCGAGTTTGTTAAAATACAATTAAAAAAAATTGCGTTTTTTATCGTTGTTCGTAAGAAAGCAGAAAAATGCAGATGTCACAAAAATATGTAATATTTCGGTGTTCATAATATCTAACAGCAAAAAAACAGACGCTTCAGTTTAACGAAAACAAAACGTAGTTCATGAAGTACTGAAATAATACAGGATATTTAATAAAATACCACAAATAATAATTGTAATAAATTATTGCAATTTGTTATTGTACGAATAAATTCTGATTCATTATCCCGGCATAATTAATAGATAACTAGAACAACAATGCTTTAAATTTTGTCATGTGTGTTCGTTTCAGGGATAAATGGTTCCGTAGGATACAATTTACAGGTATAGCCACGATATGAATAGCTAGTGACCGAATAAAGATCGGAAAAAAGCTTCTCCGAATATACTGCTTAAAGAAGACCCTTCCGTCCCTAGGACTTACAAGATTTTTTTAATGACTTATGTGTTGCCATTTTAAAAACTTTACCGCTCTTTAAAAATAGGTTCTGGAATATGCCTAATAAAGAATGTCACGTTTACATATAAGAACATTGTAGAGAGTGCATAAAAGATATCTAAAAAATAGGTTTGCGCAACACGATTCGTGTTCAACATTTTTTAATTGTCTTTCTGTCTGTTTGTCTATTTACCAGCCGCATTTCATCCTGAAATAATCGTGACGGAATCAAATGGGTGTGTTATGTTACGAGAAAGTACTATGGTCTACTTTTTATCCAACTTACATAAGGGGTTTTGCAGTTTGGAAATTACAGACATAGAACAGTACAAAATATGAACCATCTAATTTTCTTAACTTGAAGTACTGAATGTGGAGGAACATTCAAACATGTGAGTCATCTTAAGCGGACTTTTGAATATCATTATAAGCCCCAACTATACTTTTATCATAGGGAAAATATAGTTTTACTTTTATGTTCGGAGCAAAACATATGTTGAAAAAAAGGAAAAATTTCGATTTTTCTAGTGACTTATAACAAGATCAAAAAATAACCGTATTGTAAAATATCATACATTAGTCGTATGTAAAATTTTATTTTTATTAGATAATTTCATTTTTCGTCATATGCTGGCGGGTGATGAAAGATACCTTTTCAAACGGCGATACCTTGGATAAAAGGGTCACGCTATAAGCAGGTACGTGATACACATATAGGATTGAAAAGGGTAAAAGGGATTTTTTAATGATTTTGCTACGGAACTCTAAAATCTATTGGAATGAATATTCTCATCTAATGTCTCTCGTAGTTGTCTATGAGCCAAATCGCGATGTTCAGCTCTGCCAAACAGAATTCTATAGCCATGATACATAAGACGACCTTCTATTGTTTTGTGGATGTTTCCTTTGTACTGTCAGCTTCGGAAATATGAGACGCACATTAAAGGATCTATTAATATGAATACATTAATTATAACATTTACATCTTACTGCTGATCTAATACTTTATCTTGTAATTTATTATTAATAGTTATTTTCGAGCTACATTGTCAGCGTCGCTTTGATTTTTTAAGCTAACTTTCATTCCTAGTTGAGTCCTTTAGTCGTGTTTTTTTTTGAAAAAAAAAAGCTTAGTTTAAATGCGAGTCTTTTTCTACATGCTTTTCAAATTTCATCGAAATCAGCTCTGCATTTTAGCCATGAAAATGAAACATGAATAACAAACTTTATTTTGTTTCTAGGAATAGTAATTTTCTTTAGTTATAATAAGTCTCTATTAACTACGAATTATATTACTATTATTATTTCATGCCTACTTACTAATGTAGTTTAAAACATAAGAGACAAGCAAAAGAGTAATAAGGAGTCGGTAAGCCGGTAAACTTACCTAAGAGGCTTAACTTCCTTCCTCATGTTGACTACGGACCATTCACCATTAGCGTTTCTGTTTTCAATAAAGACGTGTCCTTCTCATTGTTAAGTAATCCGTTTTCTTATTCTTGTAACAAATTTTTATTGAATCAGTTATATCTAAGTAAACGCTATCGTTTAACGTAAATTTATTATTTCGTTGAACATATCAAAAGTTACAACCTCAAGATCCTTATAAAAAGTACTCCTATAAATGGATGAATGTTTTAAATGTAGTTTGAATATGTTTAGTTTTTTTTAGTATTCATATATTTTTAAGTTTTCTTTATTGTCTCTGTGATACTAGAAAATGTGTATTTTTATTAGAAAATAACCTTGCTCGGGGTGGGATATGTATCCGATTGGGACTTATGTCTTCGGATAGCCGTGCCCTGTTTGTGCCTATGCATAACTCTTTGGGGATATGGGCGTTAAGATGCTTAGTTTTTGGCGTCGAAACCATCTACTGGACGGTGTTAAATGTAACTTGTATGTGGTTAATCATAAATTTTTCCATTGAGTCTATCAAATACCATAACTTGTTTCTGCTAGACAACTATAACAAAACTATAATCCACATGCAATGTGCTTGTGGATTAGATTTGTGCATATAATTTGTCAGGAGACATTAAATAATAAGTATTAATTTTCAAACATCTCTACAAAATTTTAAAAGAAAAGGCGTTACTTTGCGACAAACCATATTTAAATCTGATTAAAATTATTTAGTTTCTACTTTTCATATTCAGTCAAATTCTACTGATGATGCTTCGGTTGCGAAGCGAAACGAAGTTTTTAATAGTATGCGTATGGTGGCTGCTAATAAATCAGTTTAGTGGTGTGTGCGTGTGCGCGTACGTGTACGTGTGCGTGTGCGTCGTTGTTGTCTGGAGTTGGATATGTTTGAGGTCTTCGGTTTCTCGTAGCGTATTCACTACGCACTATCTTTCCAGTCACGTCGCGCTATAAATAATACGTACATATTTTTTGCGGGAAATCGCCAATTTAGTAATTTTTGTATGTTTAGTTGGATCATTATCTATATGTTAATGCTTAATGCCAAAACTTTGGACTCCTTTTTACGAAAATTGCGAGGACGCAGGATCCTAAAATTTGGCACACTTATAGTTTATGTGCAGGAGAAGTGCAGAACGCTAATCTTTTTCAATAATAATGCTTATAAAGTACATTATATCAATAAATAAAACACTAGCCACACTACCATGCATTTGACACACACAAACAAATATATTGATGATAACGATAAAAGATCACAGATGGCACACAAACTATTCACGAAACAAAGTAGTTGGTCTTCAGAAATGAAGATGGCGTTCTTGTCAACAAGATATTAAAATTTATTGTTGTCGAATTTTCACTACGATTTCTTATAGTCAAAAAACTAGGTATCCTTACAGAGATGCTAATCACTTCATTGGTATTAGGTATTGTACTTGGTATTAGGCAAGCAGCTAGCACTGCTTGCCTAATACCAAGCTCAAGCCCGTTCCTGCATGGAATATTGTTGGTACCTAAGACCAGGCTAATTACTAACTAGTCGCCTTGTACTCAGTTGTTAGGCGACCCCGTAAATTACTGTGTTGATGAGTGACATGACTCCGGATCACGAAGTCGCGTTGTGACCGGATTATGAGTATTTTTAACTAACTCCAAAGAATTTTGCACTATTGTTAAGCGATTACTAGGTCAATAACAAACCAATTTTAATGTCTTGTAATGGTAGGCTCTCGCAGCGACTCGCCCGGATTGGTACCACCGCCTTACCTATTGCTGCTGCCATAATGTCAGCGTTTGCCGCTGTCGTGTTCCGGTTCGGAGGATAAGGTAGCCGGTGAAGTTACTTTTGCTCGAGGCCTAACTTCCCGGCTTCAGGTTGGCAACGCACAATTACCACCTTTGGTGTCTCTAGGCTATGTGAATTTCTTACCACCAGGAAATCTCTCTGGTTGTTTGCCTTCCAATAACATAAAAAAAATACTCTTCTTTGGAAAGGCAAGTGACAACCACGATGTGGTCCCACACAAATTTTATCATGAAATACTAGCAGGTTTTGTGTTGCATGCCATCGTAAAATATGCATAATAATTAATAATTCGATACCACAAGTGGGATCTTGATGAAATTTAAATGTGATCATTTTGATTACTTTCGAAAAATAATAATCAACGACGACTAATGATCACTTAGAAATCATTAGCATTCAATGAAATCATTAGCATCGAAAAAAAAATTATCAATGGAATATTAGAGGATATTTAGAACCTAATTCCACTTGACCCTTCTATTACTAGTATAGTACTCCTAACTAGGCGATTAGATCAACATAATCCGTAATTAAAGTGAAAAGGTTTGTATCTTTTTATATTTTCATTGCAAAGTATTATAACTCTTTTTAAAATTTTAATCAGACTTAATGGCTAGAGTAAATCAAATCTTTTGACCATGTCATAGCTTTGCATCAGATGAGTTTTGTGTCATTCTACCAGGCTACTTCATATAAATGTTGTATTAAACTAACGTTTTCTGTTTTTAAACTCCTTGTTTTTTTTTACACGAGTATATATACGAGTTCAGCCAAAAATCAAAAGGTTCTTGTCATGGTTAGGGACAACCATGGCCTAAACACACCACAGATATTATAGGTGCGTCGATTGTCCTATGGACGGGATTGTCTACCGGCTACTCTACTCTGGAAAGTGACAAAGTTATGTTTAAGACGGGAATAAGTAATGCGATGAATCACTACCCGGTCAAGTTGCTGCTCAGCGCTCTACCTCCGATGATCTAGTTGGTTAAGAATAAAAAGAAGAAAAAATATTTATTTGCGGAATATGAGTGTTACAAAGATGTTACAAAATTATTTAAGAGTTCCAACATATTCCACCAACTTGTGTGCAAATATTTTAGTAGGTTTTAATAAAATTTTAATTTTTATTTACTCACTGTTTTTTGTATTTATTTCATATTTATTTATTAATACAACTTAAGAATGTAAATTAATTTATCTCTATCTACCATAAACTACATACCTACATACGAGTACACATGTTTACCCACTGCTCGCCTTTTACGAGCTTCCTTGTCAGAGAGGTAGATGGTCTTTTCTTATCAGCAAAGCGGGAACAACACGGGCAAAAATGTAATTTATTCTGGTATTCTGATGGTAGTTTTCGAGCTCAGCACGAGAGTATAAGCTTTATAGCAAAATTCTTTTAACATAAAATATTTCAAGAATTATGTTATAATATGTATCTCATTCAACATTTTATGACAACCAAAATAAACAAAAGTAATTTCAAAATAAAACAGACATAAATAACGAAACTATGCGTTCATTTAGCGTTACGAAATATCCCAATATTTGTTGGCAACAACTTCGCGAATGTGACAAAAAAGAAGTTAATACGTGAAAATTAATAGCATTTGATATACCTACTCGTAAGTCCTTTGGTGATATTCGAACAATTTGAACTTTACGTATTATCTATATATTAATAAATGATGCCAAAACTTTGGACCCCTTTTTACGAAAATTGCGAGGACGCAGTAGCATAAAATTTGGCATACTTATAGTTTATGTTTAGGAGAAATGCAGAACGCTAATATTTTTTAATAACAATGCGTATAAAGTACTTACATTAAATTAAAAAATAAAACATTACACGTACTACCATGCATTTGACACACACAAACAAAAATATTGGTGATAACGACAAAAATCATAGATGGCGCACTAAAAAGTTTGGAAACAAAGTAGCTGGTCTTGAGAAACGAAGATGGCGTTCTTATCAACAAGATATTAAAGTTGAATATGGTCTAATTTCGTCCAACGGGCGACTACTAGTCTGTATTATTATGTATATTATGGTGGCAGGAATGCGTAACGCGGTAGATTCCTAGCTGAATAAGTTCCTCCACAACACTCTACCAGCAGTGCCCTTATTGGCAAACACCTGGCAGCTCTTTTTCTTTCTTTAGGTTTTGGCCTTCACGTTAGTATTTTGCCAATAATCAAGAAGAAATTTGCATCAAATTTTAAATTAATTTTCATCAGATAGAATACCTAAGTCATCAGTCATAAGTCGTCAATAAGTCATGTCAGGCTCTTGGGTAAAGCGGTGGCCTCATTACACAAGCTCTTGTAATGAGATTTAGCGGCAACGAGGAAATACACGATACGCTAAACTTCTTCATGATTATTTCATTTGTGCACTTTCACTGAACAAAATTGTATAAAATGCCACCAAAATTGAATAATTTCACTCAAAATCAACACGAAATTCAATAATTATGAAAAAACTTCGTCCATCTTTTCTCTCGATGGCGCCAAAACTCACCTGACACTAGAAGTCAGAAGTTGTAACTACGATGTAGTAAGTGCGCACCAGTGCAAGCGATGATAAAGTTTTATTTAGGTAACATTTTTTAAATGTTTATTTTAAAATCAGTTTTTAACTTTAATTTGTTTTATTAAAATTTGAGGAAGTGATCGAGACATGTAGCCATCATTTTTATTTCACACGTTATTCATTAAAACAACCAAAGCTCTCAAATCAATGGCTTTTATTTGTCCCTTGTTTTTTGTAATGGACGTAGAGAATAGGTCGAATGTTAACCAGATGATATTAGGCAGAATAACGTTATCTGCGTTAGCACATGATTTTATTGAAATTTTAATTTTCCAAAAAGTCCAACTTTTAGTATTATAACTTTTTTGTTGACATTCATAACATATTATATAAATTTATTCTAGTATCTATTTAAGTATTTCTATGTTCGAGTGTCGTTGACTAACACCCATAACACAAGCTTACTTTGGGGTTAAATTCAATATTATGTGTTACTTGTCAAGGAACATTTATTATTGTTGTTATTATTATTATCATACACAGAAGCTTCAAGTAAGTTTAATTTGTATTGCAATAAACACTAAATTTGCAGAATAGACCATCTGCCTTTCTTGCCAGGCAGCTCGTAAAAGGCGAGCGTAGGCTTATCATCACTAACACCGTGACATCTGACTAGGTGGTAGAGTTTCGCAGCGACTCGCCCGGATTGGTACCACTGCCTTACCTATTCCTGCCGCCATAACGTCATGACGTGTTCCGGTTCGGAGGGTAAGCTAGCCGGTAAACTTACTTTTGCTCGAGGCCTAACATCCTGACCTCAGGTTGGCAACGCACCATTACCATGTTTGGTGTCTCTAGGCGGCGTGAATTTCTTAGTATCAGGTCCCGTCAACACGTCTGCTTGTTTGCCTTCAAAAAAAAAAATACTGTATTAAATATATATACTGTAATAAATAAAAGCATCCACTCGCAGCCTTACCCGCGTGCCAAATTATATATCCAATTAATATTATAAAAGCGAATGCTTGTATATTTGTTTATTTGTTTCTCCTTAACGCAAAGAATGATGAACCGATTTTCATTAAATTTGCCACACACATAGACCCGCTATGCTAAACCTGGATTAACACAAAGGATAGTTTTTATCCCGAAAAATGATCCCGTCGGACCACTAACAAAGCGTGCAATGCCGCGGGCAACAGCTAGTTTTTTATAAATACTTAGCGCCATGTGTTATTCTGAGGTACAAACTATATTCCTGTTATGCTTCAATTATATCTGTTCAGCAGTTTTTCCGTGAAAGAGATATTTCCCTAGAGAGTTGAAAAGTAAAAAAAAATGTGATACTTTTTCAAGTTTTTGCATTTATAATATTTTTAGGAAAAATAAATGTTTTGGATTTTTTTTAAATATAATAAAAAATTTGTAACACTCTTTACAAAGTCTTTTTTTCCCTGAAGTGTTTCTAAATTACCTATATTATCTGTTCACCATTTCCGTTTGTCCAACCATCCGCCTAGCAAATCACTACATAGTTAAGACAACATCGTTTCAGCAAAAGTTCAGCACGTTAAAGAACTTAAGAAAAAATCGTTTATAATTGATCACATGATAATTACAATAGGATGATCCATAAACAAAGTCGCTTCCTCTGTCCCTATGTCCCTTTGTATACTTAAATCTTTAAAACTACGCAACGGATTTTGATGCGGTTTTTTTAATAGATGATGTGATTGAAGAGGAGGTTTATATGCATATTTCATAACCGTGCGAAACCGGGACGAGCCGCTAGTTGTATATAAAACAAACTTACATGTAAAGCAAAATTTAATTTTGCTATTAAGTTGAAAATGTGAGTGCATCTACAACGTATATGGCCGGAAAATAGCATTATCTGCTTAATGTTAGTTGCTGCAGCGAAACAGCTAATTAAGTTACATAACATTCTCTATCCAAGAAAACCGCAAAGCTCCTTAGAGAATAACCGCATGTCCTAATTTCAGACAACAAACGTAAAACTATTATAAAGTTGGCACTCGACGAAGTATTTGATCGGAAAGTAGCGTATGAGTGGCAAAGTGATATCGTTTGCTTTTGCATACATAAACTTGCGGCCTGCCCCTGCTTTGCACGGGTATCAAACATACAAATAAACCTTCCTCTTTAATCACTTTATCTATTTAAAAAAACCGCGTTAAAATCCATTACGTAGTTTTAAAGATTTAAGCATACAAAGGGACATAGGGACAGAGGAAGGGACTTTGTTTTATAATATGTAGTGATGATCCATGTCTATCCAGTTGGATCTACCATTGGACTGGATGGACATGCATTTTTGTATATTTCATGCTTTTCGTCCTCGGGGCGGACTGGAACTCCGTTTGCATTAATTACATACACTTTTCGGGTAGTAAATTACGCGCTTCTAAACTAAGTCCCACAATGTGATAGGTGGCAAGCCTATCGCCAACCGGGTACGTATCCTATCCCGAGCAACGTTTTTTTTATTAGAAATTTGGAAGAACCCAATTTTCTTTTTGTTGCCCGACCCGGGATTCGAACCCAGTCAAGTCCAACAACTGAACCACTAGACCACAAAGGCGACCTAATTAACAAACCAGTTTTATTTTTTTTAAACCACTAGCCACTTAATAAAAAAGAAAATACCGTGCGATATACCTACTTAATTGTATTAATTACTTTTTTACTTTTTTATCACACCTCGTGGTTATGATATTTATTGAAGATTTTTTCGGGTTCCTACAGGATTTTTCGTTCGGGATATAAAGTAGCCTTACTCACCTTATATGACATTAGCTATTTACTATCTATCTTACCATGCTTAAATCGGTCCAACCATTTCAAAGATTATCTCAAACATGCATATATAAAAACAGTCTTAGTAGTTGAGTTTTCGTAAATGTAACATTGTTTAATCATTTTTCATTTTTTAACGTAACATTTCATAAGCATTTAAGAATAAATTTTGTTTTAACATTACAAGACTTCTTATTTTGAATGTACGGCTCAAACGAAACTGTGGAATTCGCCCACAAAAGACTCAGAACCGCTCAATACTGAAGCTAATAAAAATAGTGCATCGTCAAAGTAAATAAAAGAAATCCCATTGCTTATTCTATTCACAAGTCAAGGCCGGAGCGAGTTCTGTCTTCACTATAAAAATAGCATTGGAATAATTTATTTCTATCAATTATGAAACTCGGTTTTGTGATTCATTTTTCTCGGTTGTAATTTGGGTCGGAGCTTGGTTATAAAATATTGGGATTTGCATATTCCGTGATGTTTTCTTATTTTCACTTATTTGTTTTGGTAGTTAGTTCTTTGTTCAGTTTTGAATGGTGATTGCATTCGAATTTCGAAAGTGTGACCTTTTATTGAGTTTTAATTGAGACTATTTAAAAAGTATTAAGTGGTTTTGTAAAAAAAGTTACATAATTGGGGTTGTGTGATTCATTTTTCTCAGTTGTAAAATATCGGTCAGCTTGGTTATAAAATATCGGAATTTGCATATTCCGTGGTGTTTTCTTATTTTCACTTCAATGTGGTTTGCTTATTTGTGTTAGTAGTTAGTTCTTTGTTCACTTTTGAATGCTGATTACATTCGAATGTGAACTTTCGATTTATTGACTACTTTAAAAAGTATTATAAGTGTGTTTGTAAAAAACAGTTACATAATTGGGGTTTTGTGATTTTTTTCGATTGTTGTAATTTGGGTCGGGGCTTGGTTATAATATATCGGAATTTGCATATTCCGTGGTGTTTTCTTATTTTCACTTCAATGTGGTTTGCTTATTTGTTTGAGTAGTTAGTTCTTTGTTCACTTTTGAGTGCTGATTGCATTTGAATGTGAATTTTCGACTTTTTGACTATACAACTACGTATCTTCATGCTCATATCCCCGAAGAGATAAGCAGAGGAACAACCAAGGCTAGCCGAAGACACTAAGTCCCACAATGTGATAGGTGGCAAGCCTATCGCCAACCGGGCACAATATATCCAATCCCGATCAACGTTCTTTTTATTAGAAAATTTGAAATACCACATTTTCGTTTTCTTTCTCGACCTGGGATTCGAAACCGGGACCTCATGAAGTCTAATACCTGGACCGCTAGACCACAGGCGTGACTATGTATAACACTTATATTTAATTTAATGTTCCGGCGAACGCACTGATAGACGTCTACCAGCGTTTAATATATCAATATCACTAAACCACAATTTTGCATTAAAATGTCGACTTAGGGACTGATTAGAAGGCAATTGACGTCTTCACAAGTGACGGCCATGTATGGTTTATAATTTAAACAAGAAAAACAAATATTCAGTAGCAATAATATCAAATAAACAACATTATTTGCATTTTGTTTAAATTGTAAGACATAAAACATCTACAAAAGCTTTTGTTAAAACACTTAAATAGACAAAAGTCTGCTCAGTCTTAACAGAAGCAATACATACTTTAAATGAACATCTGTTGAAGTGTCAGATAATTAAATGCTATTCGTGCTGCTGTATTTTAATTGTGAACTTTACAAATGCAAAATAAACTGTAAAGCGTTTCTTTACAATTAAAATGAACTTGGAAAGCTTGCTTTGAAAGTTTAAGTGAAAATCACGCGATAGCCTCAAGAGATGTACTTTTTATCATCTCACGAAAAAAGGGAAGAGTTCCTTAATTCATCACATATACCTACCAAATTTTGACCGCCGTCAGGTGGCTAATGTTCACGCCTAACTATATTGAACAACCGCAAGGCTCGGGTTTGATTCTCGACGGGGGCAGGTATTTGTGTGATGAACATTTAGATGTCTGCATTTTCGGGTACACAGACCCGGAAATTATTAAATTTATTCCGTTATCTGTTTATGTATATCTATGTATTAGTATCGTTGACTAACACCCATAACACAAGCAAGTAATTTGATTACTTTGGGGTTAGATTCAATTTGTGTAACTTGTCTGGAAATATTTAAATAAAAACAATTGAATACAAAAATTATAGATTAAAATTATTCCCCTAAACACATGATTGGAACATATCCATAAATCGATAGCGTGTCAATCTACGTGGAGCGGGTTGGATACAAACGACCACCGGCAGCCGCAGATGCTGTAAACTTGCTGCTCTCCACTAAAATATATCAATCTCTCCAAACCGAACGTAACAGTACCAATTTAATATCGCAGCTTCGATCACGTAAGTATTTTATCTTGTATTTCACGAGTTTTGAAAACATTGCCACAATAAAATTGTACAAAGTAAGATTGGTATTTTTTAGGACTTTATCCATGTACCATTTTTTCATAATAGCCTCTGTGGTCTAGGGGTTCAAGTGTTGGATTTGACTTTATGAGGCCCCGGGTTCGTTTCCCGGGTCGGGCAACAAAAAGAAAATGTGGTATTTCCAATTTTCTAATAGAAAAAATGTGGCTCGGGATTAGATGTGTGCCTGCTTGGCGATAGGCTAGCCACCTATTACATTGTGGGACTAAGTGTCTTCGGCTGAGTTCTGGGTGACCTAGTTGTGCCCTACCCCTTCAGGGTATAGGTTATATATTCATATTTTTATGAATTATTCCATTTGAATATCTAATAATAATATATTAGTATACTTATCTATAAATTTAAAACGAAAGTTGTATTAGTTATACTACTTGTAATTTTTTTCAAGAATGGCTGGTAACGGAAAGGATGCTTTTCTATACCGTTACACGTGGACAAAATGAGGAAAACAACATTTATTTTTTTACACACAAACTGAACAGGTGGAACGAAGTTCGCCTGAGCAGCTAGTTATGTATAAATATTATTACTGAAAGCTTTGAAATGTTTAGAAACCTTAAATAAATCAGTAATCTTTCTGAAAAAAATTATAGTCAAAGAATTGTCTTCAAATTTATTATACAGCAAAATACCTTGGGGTAGGAACAAAAACGAGTAACAATAGACTCGAGAGATTTTCAGGGATGGAGATCCTTGCTGGTCAGGGTTACCACCCGTCCAGATTAAGTGTAATCAATTATGAATTATTTGACTATATATCTTGTGAAATAAGGTTTAGTTGAACAGTTTTGCACGTAACAGAAACATTATAGCTTTATTGTTTCTACTTAAAAAATATTAAAAACAAGAAAAAAAAATTCTTGTCTTTCTTTCATTTTAATACTCAAAATTAAATGATCCTAAAATTACTCAAGAACCGCATCGATATCAGTCCATTCGTTTAAAACTTGAGATGCCATAGACACACACACACACACACACACGCACACGCACACACACACGCACACGCACACGCACACGCACACGCACACACGCACGCACGCAC
>NJDD01001380.1:187288-220798 GCA_002245505.1 Calephelis nemesis
TAACACTCCGCGTTTCCAGTCGAGATAATTTTTAGATTTAGATTTTGATTATTATTATTATATTTTAATTTTGTCAGAGGTTATTGAAAAAAAGTGTTATATAACATATTCTGTTGTGTTTTAACAATATAATAAAGAAATGAAAATATTTATAAAATAAGTACTGCTCCATTGTCCACGATATTGCTACCTATTTTGATGTATATGTCTTTTGAATATATGTCTACTTTTTTTATAATCTGTATATCTATATATATCAATGCCACCTTTCGTTGTAATTGTATAATTCAAGAACGGGCTCCCCTATCCAAACCAAATGTTTGGGCTTTGTTCGGATTATTCATTAGATGATTTATGTGAAATATGCATAAAATCAGTCGAGTGGTTCTTCATTTATCACATTTTTTGTAACAAATTAATTTAATGAAATGATCCGCCTTTTTGTTAATAGGTATTTTTCAGTGAAATCGAAACTTTCTTCAGATGGGATTGTGCCGTTATATATTGAAACTTTTTCAGTTGTTTTTTTTTTTTGTTTTGTTATGTTATGTTATTCATGCGATCACGTAGCAAAGCACATACCGGGCCGCCAATAGGTATATTAATAAATATCTCTGGCAAAACAAAAAAAAAAACAATATTATACAAGTTCATCCAACCCCGAAGTAAGCAATTTGTATGTTTGTGTTATGGGTCAACGATACTTATACTTAGAAATACTTAAACAGATACTGGAATCAATTTGATAAGCATCCAGACCCGGAAATCATTGTATGAATGTGTTTTCTGACGATAGCTTCTAAAAAAAGTATCTTCACGCCTATGTCCCCGAAGGGTTAGGCAGAGTTACAGCCAGGGCAACCACAACTAGCCGACGACACTGAGTCCCCCAAAGTGATAGTGGGAAGCCTATCGCTAACCGGGCACATATCTAATCCCGAGATTTTTTTTAATTAGAAAATGGGAAAAACCAAATTTTCTTTATGTTGCTCGACCCGGGAATTGAACTTGGGACCTCATGAGGTCAAGTCATACACACTAGACTACAGAGGCGATCACAGAGGTTCTAAAATATTTTTTATTGGAAGGAGGTGACAGCCCTATCACTGCCCCACTTTTTTCCGGTAACGCTTTCTTTCTGCGTCGCTTAATGACGCCATAGCTGAGGAAAGTTGGAAATATTAAAATGAACAAGCACTTGTTTCGTTCGTAAAACGGCTATTGCTGAGGCTTCGCGCCCGCGACGCGTCCTTTTCATATTTGGGCTTGGTTTATTAAAATCGCTATTTGGGTAAATCGTTAGATTATACGCGTATTATTGTATTAAATGTAAAGAAAATAATAGACTAAGATCCGACATATATTCGGGATTGCTTTATGGAATCCCGTTTTGACATTTCGAAACAAAATGGCGGCCCATAGAAATCCTCTTAAATTCCGTATGAAAAAATTCCAGACGTGTTGTAGGTCCATAGATTTCTTGTGTATGATTTTTTTTCGGAACGGAATTCCGTAACAAAATTCTAAATGTATTTTTAATGGTATTGGAAGGCAAACAAGCAGGCGGATTTCCAGATGGTAAGAAATTCACCACCTAGAGACACCAAAGGTGGTATTGTTGCGTTGCCAACCTGAGGTCGTGATGTTAGGCCTCGACCTAAAGTAAATATACTAGCTACCTTACTCTCCAAACCGGAATACGTCAACAGCAAGCAATGAGGTTATGGCGGCAGGAATAGGTAAGGCAGTGGTACCAATCCGGACGAGTCGCTGCGTAACTCTACCACCTAGTAAGGTGTTAGTGACGGTGAGCCTATGCTAGCCTTTTACAAGCTGCCTGGTAGGAAGGCAGATAGTCTATTCTGCAAAGGAGCCCGGACCAACACGGAGAACATGTGCCGAGAGTAAGTAACGCTCGATGTTGCAGTAATTGCGGATCTTATTACTATTATTGCGTATAGTCAGCAACGTCCCGTTATAATAATACATACAGTACTTACAGTAATAAAAAATTGCAATGCATAGTGTTGGTATTATTATAATTTTGCTCCGTGTTGGTCCGGGCTCCATTGTAGAGTAAACCATCTGCCTTCCTTGCCAGGCAGCTCGTAAAAGGCGAGCAAAGGCTTACCATCACTAACACCGTGACATCCGACTAGGTGGTAGAGTTTAGCAACGACTCGCCCGGATTAGTACCACCGCCTTACCTATTCCTGCCGCCATAACGTCATGACGTGTTCCGGTTCGGAGGGTAAAGTAGCCGGTAAACTTACTTTTGCTCGAGGTCTAACATCCCGACCTCAGGTTGGCAACGCACCATTACCACCTTTGGTGTCTCTAGGCGGCGTGAATTTCTTACCAACAGGAAATCCGTATGCTTGTTTGCCTTCCTATAACATAAAAAAATACTATCGAGTGATTTTGACGTCAGTTGTTATTTCTCTGTTAACTTAACTGTTAACTTACCGATCTGTTAACTTATTGTTGTTGATATTATGGTACCTATCTAGTGTAACTGGTACAAAAAGTAAGATTGAATTCCGAATTTATCCTAATTTTGACTAGGTAGAGTTTCGCGACTCACCCTTGTTGGTACCACCGCCTAACCTATTTCTGCCGTCATATCGTCATGACGTGTTCCGGTTCGGAGGGTAAGGTAGCCGGTAAACTTACTTTTGCTCGAGGCCTAACATCTCGGCCTCAGGTTGGCACCTTTGATGTCTCTAGGCGGCGCAAATTTCTCACCATCAGAAAATCCGTCTGCTAGTTTGCCTTCCAATATCATAAAAAAACCCAAAATGCTATCTATATCATACTCATCATCTATCATCTACACAGACGATTGGTATTCTTTTTAAGAAATCGGTTGAATAAATCATAAAAGAAATACTATAGAACTAATTATTTAAAGTGAAAATGTAAATTTGCGGGCGAAATATAAAAGTAACAATCTATACATAGTACAAAGCAAAGTCGCTTTCCGCGTCTGTCTGTATGTATGTATGCTTATATCTTTAAAACTACGCAACGGATTTTGATGCGGTTTTTTTTAAATAGGTAGACCAATTTTTATCCTTTACTTTTTACGAAAAATAATGGCTTATTTACGAAGCGATTTTAAGCAATACAGCATTAATCATTATCTATTTAAGTATCTTAAATAAATTTTACATTTAATATAGAACAATATCGCCCTTTACAGCATGTAAATTAAACGAATAGTTTCGGAGATATTACAGGTTTAAAATATAGGGACATCGCGGTTGCGGCGGTACCGGCTGGCCGCGGTGCGTGCCTATCCCTACTAATAAGAAAAATGCGAAAGTAACTTTGTCTGTCTGTCTGTTACGCTTTCACGCCTAAACCAGTGAACCAATTTTGATGAAATTTGGTACAGAGATAGGATTGACTCTGAGGAACAACATAGGCTACTTTTCATTGCAAAAATAAGGAAAAATGGGTAAAAAGAGGGAAAATGGGGAATGTTCATATGGAAATTCGTCATTTTTAAAGCTGTAACAGTAAAACTTTGTATTTAGACACTTTATGATAAACGAAAGAATATATGCTTTTTTTATCACTAGAAAATGAGGGGGATATGGGTAAAAAGAGGTAATGAATGTACGTATGAAAAATCGTTTTTTTGTTTGAAAGGGTATATTTCAGAGGTGGTCCCATGGTCACTAGGTGAGGATCTGATAATGAAATCCTGGGGAAGTCGAGGGAAACTCTAAAAAATGTTGGCAAGAATAGTGTTTTTGTGGATTATGATCACTTGCTAGAATTCGGCAATGGTCACTACATACTCAGACTCAACAAACTTGCGGAACAGGCTAACCGTTAAGTGTCTTTGAGGGATTTGGAGATATTTTCACAGACGAAAGGGAGAAGATCAGCTAGCGCTCAGCGTCAAGCTCAAAGTAGAATCATTTTCGGAAGGTTTAATAGGAATGTTTTTGTTAATGCAGAATTCATATAATATGACCACACGTTACAGTATAAAAATCCTCCTTTGACATTAATTGGAAAAATTATTAAAAAATGTCAGCATTGTGATCCCTTAAAATTAAAAAATGAAACGCAGGGTTGTGTGAATGGTAAGATATTATTGCTTTTGCTTGGTGAACCAGCTCAGCCGCTAAAGTCTCTTTTACTGTGCAATTCTGATGAATCTCGAAGATTTTTAAACAATATGCGCAAATGCAATAATTGTTTTCACTAATATTTAAAAGCTGAAAAGTTTAATGTTATTGCTACAATTTCTAAATGTGAGTTTCTGAAGATATACCCGAAGTTCTGCCTAACTGCATAACCAGAGCACTAACGACTAGCCGAAGATATTAAGTCCCACAATGTGGTAGACGACTATCCTGTAGCCGGGCACCCATCCAATCCCGGGCAAGTGGCAACGTTACATTTAGTAGAAAATTGAAACTTCACATTTTTTATTTGTTTTTTTTTTGTTGCCCGGACCGGAAATAGAAACCAAGATCTCAAGAGGTAATTCCGAAGACGGACGGTTAGACCTCAGAGACGATATTTATATTTCTAAAATTTCGAAAAAAAAATCTGTTAGAGGTTTCCATAACTTGCTATACAGTTTAATTTTTGCTATACACAATAACGTATTCCTACTATTTATCTGAGGTGAAATTAGAAAAGAGAAAGTGTATGTTCAGTTTTGATGGTAAAATTACTGAATTGATTTTAATATTTACAAAAAAATAGATAAAACTTTGGATAGCGATATAGGCTACAGTTTATCTTAAAATTTTAACAAGCAGTGTTGGAGAGCTAAATATCAAATTAGTAGACTACGCGGGCGAAGCCGCGGGTAACAGCTAGTTTTAATATAAAAACAAGCAGCACCAATCAAAATATGAAACTATTTATTTAACGGTCGCCAGTCAAACACTGGAAACTGTAAAAGGAACATTGAAGATATATTATAGTATACGTTGAATTTAATAAATCAAAATTGTCTATTTAAAAAGCTGTCATTCTGTCGGAGAAACTAAAATGAAAAGCATCTGCAAAAGTTTATAATATTTCCGATTTATAAACAAAAGCTCGCTGTTATGACGAATAATGGTCACGTGCGCTTCTGACAGCTTTGTAATTACGAAATATAAATGAAGGAGATTTTATGTTTTTATTAAATCGCATTTCGCTAGGAGATTTCGATGGGGGTGATTGCAGACTGTTGCAGAAAGTTTTCTACATAAGGCGATGCGACTTTGACTTTGCGTACGCTAAATATAGTTTGATTTCTAAGATAACATTAACAGGATTTAAAATTTTAAACAGATTAATGTAAATTAATATTAAATTAAGCTTCGTATGTATAGTTAAAAAAATAGTTGCTATAAAAACGTTGTTATAAAAACTAAAATTAATATCTTTTCGTTTAATTAAATGTCACATAAACGAAACATGATTTATTGTATTTAAACGTCATGTCAGAGAAATGTAAGATTTCTGAAAACATTTGTTACGTTCCGGGGCACTTATTAAATATTGTTCTTCTTTTATTTTCCAATAATATTGTGCTTTATGGCTTTTATTTTGTATACAAATTACAGAAATCAATAAAAATATCAAAATAAATAACAAACCAACAAGCAAAAAATGCTTGATTCCGAGTGAGACAACTAGAAAAACCTTACATCATTTTAAGATGACTTAAACACCTTGATTTGTTTTTTGAAATATGAATTTTGTATTTTGATACTATATTGTAAAATAAGTCAATTTTCTTACGTGACATTATGCTTATATAAATTATTACACATTTTTTTACCATACTTTTACTTTCTTACTACCTTACTAATTTGCTTTTATATTTACGACTACATTTTTTTTGTAAACTATCTGTACGAGTCTGTACTCTAGAGCTTCGATGAATCAGAAGCTGGCAGGACAAATAGGTACAAATGATTTATGTAGTCGCCCTGAAAGACGTTCGTCTCATCCAGCTAATGATAAATATCTCTTACGCAACAATCTACTTTTGCTTCGTTAATATCTGTGACATTGTTAATGGACGATCCTGAATTTGTGTTGTTTGTGTGTGTTTTATGTGACGAACATTTAGATATCTATGTTTCCGGGTCTGAGTATTTGTTAAATTTATTCTGGTATTTATTAAAATATTTCTTCGTTGACTAACACCCATGACACAACCATACAATTTGCTTACGTTGGGGTTAAATTCAATTTACGTAAATTATCCAGGAATATTTATTTACTTAGAGCCACTTGCGCGTTCCTTAGTTAAATTTAATTATGAGTTGAACTGGCAAATTTGGAATGATTTAACCCTAGCTATGAGCTAACTCAGGTTTAAATACTTAACTCAGGAACATGCAAGTGGGCCTTATAGGGTTGCTTTAACCACAGCCAGGTTTTCAACGTTACAGATGCACAGAAATATTTAAATAAATAACAGTATAATGTTAACAAACACCCAGCCCCGGAAATGCAGAGAGCTACATGTTTATGACACAATTGCCTACCCCTGTAGCTAATCGAACCCGAGCCTCGCGGTTGGTCGTTGGAGTTGGGCGTATACACTAGACTTCTAAACCAACGAGGCGGTCTCCAGTAAATACCTCTAAATGGTGTAAAATTAGGTTTCAACCTTCCTCGAAACAAAGAACATTTTTTGCCATATTTCGTATAATTTATTCAAACCATTAAAAATGTATATTGCAGTAAATTCGGCGTAAGTCGCGGCCAGGATACAGTTACATAAAAATCCTAAATACTTATGTTATGTTCTAAGTGTAAGTATCTATATATTAAAACGTGATGCCAAAACTTTGGACCCCTTTTTACGAAAATTGTGGGAACGCAGGAGCATAAAATTTGGCACACTATATTTACATTTTACACTTCACTTTACTTTCACACAGAAATGCAGAACGCTAATATTTTTCAATAATAATGCTTATAAAGTACATTAAATCAATAAATAAAATATTACCTACACTACCTACCGTGCATTTGACACACACAAACAAATACATTGATGATAACGATAAAAGATCACAGATGGCGCACTAAAAAGTTTGGAAACAAAGTAGTTGGTCTTGAGAAATGAAGATGGCGTTCTTATCAACAAGATATTAAAATATTATTATGGTTGAATTTTGACCAACGGGCGACCACTATTGTTTTTAAATACCTTAAATATAAAGTTACTCGATTTCTAATCCAAATAACTGTTTTTGAATATGATATGACAGTGAAGAAGAGAGAAAAGTGAGACGACTATTCTGATGTGCCCAGCAGCAGTAAGCAAAGAAATATTCAATACATAACGCTCCATTCACACTATATTTACACACATCTCTCTACACTCTCTTTTCTACATGTCGCAGTATACTAACTTAATTTTTCCCATTTTTATTAAATAAGGCCATCTTGGCCTATAGAACTCTACTGGTTTTTACTCTCTCCACTAGTTTACTTTGCTGGTGGTTAACTGGTCTCTCAATCTATCGCCTCTGTGGTATAGCGGTCTAGGTGTTGGGCTTGACTGCTTGTGGTCCCAGGTTTGATTGCATGATCGGGCAACAAAAAGAAAATTTGGTTTTTCCAATTTTCTAATAAAAAAACGTTGCTCGGGATTGGATATGTGCCCGTTGGCGATAGACTTGCTATCTATCACATTAAGGGACTTAGTGTCTTCGATTAGTCGTGGGTGCCCTGGTTGTGCCTCTGCCTACCACTTCACGGATATGGGTGTAAAGATACTTCAACCCTTGAACGCCACACTTGCCAAATGGAAAACCTCAAAATGCACAAGTGACTTTTACTAATCGCAACAAAATTGACTTTATGTAAACGAATGCTGTACTGCATCAGATAAATCTCTCGTAGTTGGTTATAATTTGTTCCTATTTTTAGGGAATCCAGTGTACGTGTTGTGGTTGGAATGGATTACCGTCCGTTATAAATCGCTCACGTTCATTTGATGCTTTTAATTAATTGGGTTTAGACATTTTTTTTCCTGTAGTAGAGCGAAGTTTCCATGAGATAATAATAATAAAAAATAATCTTTACACCCATATCCCTGAAGGGGTAGGCAGAGGCACAACCAGGCTACCCACGACTAGCCGAAGACAATAAGTCTCACAATGTGATAAGTGGCAAGCCCATCGCCAACCGGGCACATAGCGAATCTCGAGCAACATTTTTTATTATAAAATTGGAAAAATCAAATTTCTTTTTTGCTGCCCGAACCCGGGATTCGAACCCCGAACCTTATGCAGACAAGTCCAACGTCTGAACCGCTAAACCACAGAGGCGATCTAATCCATGTAATAATAACACAAAGAAGCGCAAAAATCTCGTACCATCATAATGACAGTGTTTCGCATGGTTATGTTTCTATCAAGAGCGTCAGGTAGCTAATAGATTTGGCTTAATATCCTGGCTATAAGACAGTATCGCACATACAATATTATATCCATGGTTGACCACTGTATCTTTATGTCATAGCCTGTCTAATGCATAGGTAATAAAATTTGTTAGTTAGGTAAGGCAGAGTTTGGCAGCGACTGCCTGGATTGGTATCAACGCCTTATCTATTCCTGCCACCGTAACGTCAGTGCTCGCCATTTATGTGTTCCGGTTAAGAGGATAAGTATTTATGATGCAAGTTTGATATCCCGTTATCTTCCATTTCGTAAATTGCTGTAAACTGCATCCAGTTGACTTGCGATGAGTACAGAATATACAGATGAAATACTTTATATTGGTGATAATTCTGTTATGTACAAACTAAACTTATTTCAAATGCATGCTATCTTTTTCCACATTTTTTTTAAATATGTTCTTCTTCTTCTTTTATAAATATGGCTTTCGATAGTTTTCACGACTACTTTGCCAATGTCAAGTTAGTTAGTTAATTCTTATACAGTCATAAGTCTCTTTGTACAAAGTCATGTCAGGTCAGGGTATTGACTAAAGCGGTGGCTTCATTACTCAAGCTCATTTAGGAGATTTGACGGAAGCGAGGAATTAGATGATTTACTAATTTCCTCATGATTATTTCATTTGCGCACTTTCACTGAACAGAATTGATCTAATTCCCACCTATATTAACCAATTTCACTCAACATAAACACGAAATTCAATAAATAATAATATGTCATTTTGTGACGTTTACAGTCAAAGTTTTCCGGGGAATAGATTCAAAGTCTGTACTACCAAATGTCATGTACAAACTAATCTGACAGCACTAAACGTGTTAGTGTCTAAAATAATTACTACCATTGAGGATGATAGCGATACCATTGTTTATATGTATAAGTGCTCAACAAAATTGCCTTCAATGTTAATTACGTACTGAAAAACTTTTTTTTTCAATCAACCGACAAAGTCAAAGACCAACAGTGTACTCTTAACTCGAAAAATAAACAGAAAACTCTTTGGCTGGCTGTCCAGATAACTGGCTGGCTGGACAGCTAACTGGCTAAATGGTTAGCTGGCTGTCTAGATGATTAGTTAGCGGGCCTACGGCTTTTGTATTGGGAAGTCTAACGCGTAATTTTTTTTGTTTAATTTTATTCAATGTTGTTTTTCATTTTAGAGGTTTTCGAGCAAGTACTCAGCTCTGCTGGAAAGAGACAACCGCAGCCTGCAGACTCCAAATATGTAACAGATTCGTTGCTATTCTGAGATCGGAATTGAAGGCCTAATATGGAAGTCTACCGCCTACTCTACTCTCCAGACCGAAACATGACCGAGTCATTCCATAATGACTGATAATGAATGCCACCATTGGCAGGAATAGGTATGAGCTGCCTGGTAGAGAGGCAGGGCAGGGGTTATATTTTACTATACAGTCCAACGTAGGCAATCGTTTAGTGATATTATTTAAAACAAAAATGGAATCAGACTAAAATAAAAACTGGCGTAAACAGCGTCGATCCTTACAACAGGATATACTATCATTTTTTTGGAGTTTGTCAATAAAGCGACAAATGCGGTGTGGCAGCGGCCACGACGATGTTTTTTCCAGTCACGTCCAGCGGTTTAGATAAGTTTACGGGGCATGAATTCGTGTATAGGTAACGTTGCGAGAGCTTACCGGTCTTAGTGGGGGTTACCTTTATCGGTGTTCAATTCTTTGATATTGATTTTTTGGCATTACACTTTAGAAAACATCTAAGTCTTAATTTTTGTTTATAATAACTTTGTTGAGCGTCACAATGACATAATTTGTAAACAGAGCATCCTACTAAACCATGTTAAAGAACAACTACTAGATAACTAACATGTTTTGGAAAAAGAGGTTTGGCAACTTTACTTTAAAACCGTCAAGCATCGAAAGTGGCGCCTCTGGTAGTTGTACACAAAACAAACTTTAAAACTAAAATGCTATTTAGCTCAATACAATTTTTTAATATCGTTTTTGTTCTCTTCTGCTCCGGTCTGCAAAAAATCTGCTGCGATGTATGAAAATGTGTGAAAACGCTCTAGGCGGATTATTGCGTTGCGATGCACTTTTATGCGGTCCGGCCAAGTGTGCGCTATCTTTAAAGTACTCGAAATTTCGAACTCGAGACAATTTTACCGTAAGAAGTCTGTAATTAACAGGATTTTAATTATTCGTTAGTCTACACCAGTAGGTCATTGTCTATATCTATTGTAGGTACTAGTAGCATATTATGTTATTTTTCATCAGTTTATTATAAAAAAAACCTCTCGTCCTTCAACGCGCTCAGAAGTATTAACTTTCACCCTAAAAGGATAGCTGACAATATCTCTAATAATTCAGTAAAAAATGTACTTAGTAAATTATTTAGATATAAAAAGAAGAATTCGATATTTTAGACCTTAAATCATTAAAGAAAATTTTACAACCGAATTAATAGTAGTTATAATTAATTAGTAGTAGTAATTAATAGTATTACTAGTTTTAATAAGGATTATTTCTATGTTTATAAAACACCTTTGCAAACAGTGCATTGCTTATACTGTTATTAATTACCATTTTTTTTATGATATTTGAAGGCAAACAAGTAGACGGATTTCCTGATAGTAAAAAAATTAAGCCACCTAGAGACACCAAAGGTGGTAATGGTGCGTTGCCAACCTGAGGCCGGGATGTTAGGCCTCTAGCAAAAGTAAGTTTACCGACTACCTTACCCTCCCAACCGGAACACGTCGTGACGAAATGGCAGCAGGAATAGGTAAGGCGGTGGTACCAATCCAGGTGAGTCGCTGCTGAACTCTACCACCTAGTCAGATGTCACGGTGTTAGTGACGGTGAGCCTATGCTCGCCTTTTACGAGTTACCTGGCAGGAAGGGAAATGATCTATTCTGCAAAGGAGTCCGGACCAACACGGGGAAAAAAGGTGATATATTACCATACAAGGATATATTGATTCAATATTAAAAGATTCGCCATCGCGGACTTTATTATATAACTTTAAAGGGGAACATCATCCACATGGTTTCGAAACTTTTACTTTTACCATACCCGCAGCACGTGAGTTGAAAACTATTAATAGGGAAATTTCAAGTTTGGCGCCAGATCCTGAAGATGATTAGAATGTCTAGTTTCGTTTAATAGAATCAGGCGTTACCAAGTGGAAATCCATTATAATAAATTTAGCAAAAAGCCTTTATTTGCTAAATCCTATAACGGTTATAGCGGGATATTTTCGAAGTACCATTAAATGTGACAAGCCTTAGGCCTCAAACTGGATTTCGGCGATTTGCGGGGCGACGGCGAGAGCGGGGCGGGCGCGGGCGAGGCGAGTTATGGCCGAACTCGATTTCAGCGGCCAGATCGCTCCGCCCCCGCTCCGCTGACATCCATTTCACTTCGATAATAATCCATGTGTTAGATCGCGCCGCTCTCGCCGCCGCCCCGCAATCGCTGAGATCCAGTTTGTGGGCTAACAAGCGTTTCCAGCGCCGACCACCGACACCAGACCACCGGAAGACCGAACAGAAACAATCACGCACACATTTCTCATGTACTTCTCCTTTGTAGAACTCACCACAAAGGCCACCTATTTGTACTCGACGTAGTTTCACCTCGACACCGAGGCATTCTCAGGAAGTTGTCATTTGAACGAGACAATCGATTTCCTTGGGATGCCTCGGAGTCGAGATACTAACAAGGTTAATAAAAGCGTCGTAAATATATATATAAATGGCCGTTGGGGCAGAAAAGTTCTCGAGTGGAGACCACGTACCGGTAAAGGAAGCATAAGACGGCCACCCACGAGATGGACAGACGACCATATGAGGGTCGCGGGGTCTCGCTGGATGCAGGCCGCTTCCATCCGGTCGACGTGGAAGTCAACGGGGGAGGCCTATGTTCAGCAGTGGACGTCTTATGGCTGAAATGATGATGATGATACTTTGTATTATAATATATATATCGCTTGACTTATCACTACATAGTATAAAACAAAGTTGCTTTCTCTGTCCCTTTTTCTGCTTAAATCTTTAAAACTATGCAACGGATTTTGATGCGGTTTTTTAATAAATAAAGTTATTGAAGAGAAAGAGTTATATGTATATCTTATACCCGTGCGAAGCCGGGGTGGGCCACTAGTGTTTGATAAAGTAAAGATATCAAAACCAGAATACTCTGTAGACAGTCATGTGTGGTCTTACAAAAAATATGTACACGTTGCAATGAGAACCTTCTTCATTTATTTGTCGATTGAAGTTTTCATTGGAGGATAGGTAAAAGATTTTTTTTCTGGATAGGGTATCGTAGCAGGACTTGTAATTAAGCGAAGAAGAGATTAGAATTAAGACCGTTTCATCGACAAGAGTTCTTAAATCAAAGAGACAGGGTGGATGTATGTAGGCACCCGGACATGGGTTAGGGTTAGGGTTACCGGATAGGGTTGACATTCCACGAACAGATCACTTGGATATTATCCGAGGGTGGTGTCAAGAATCTCCGAAACTGGCGTGTTTGAATGAAAAGGGTCATGAATATGAAGGAAGCTAGATAGGTTTGTCAGGATCGTGAGGTCTGGCATGCGATACTCTCTGCCTATATGGGACATGGCGTGAAGATATGTATGAATGTATGTATCTATTATCGAATATGAAAACCGGACTGCTTTTAGAAAGTGACGTTTGGTCTTATAAAACACTATTTAATACACGTTGCTTTGAGAACCTTCTTAGTTTTTTGTCGATTGAAAATTTTGTTTGAGGATAGGTAAAAAGGTAGGAGTTTTTTTTTATTTTGGATAAGGTTTCGGGGCAAGAAAGCGAAGAAGAGAGTTAAGATTGTTTCATCGACAAACGTTCTTAAATAAAAGAGACAGGGTCGCATTAGGTAAAGCTTATGACATATAGGGTGTATGAAAAATACGTTTTTACAATAAACCCCCGTTACTACAAGTGATTTATTATTTGGCGCAGGGGCTATTTCCGTTTATATACCGGGAAATACCGTCATTTTTTGTGGACACTGTCAATAAAGCGACAAATGCGGTCTGGCAGCGGCCACGCTGATATTATTTCCAGTCACGTCCAGTGGTTTAGATAAGCTTACAGGACTGGAATTCGTATACAACGTTGCGAGAGCTTACCGATTTTAGTGAGGGTTATCTTTACTAATGTATTTTTTAATCATCGATTTTTATTGTCCATTCCATTTTTAAACGACTCCAAAAAGTAGGAAGATTTTAATTCTACGGTGTGTTTTATATTTTATTTTTTTGTGTTTGTTACGCTATACTCGACCAATAGTCAACTGCTTTTTTTAAAAGACAGTTCGCGATTCCGACATGGTTTAACATGGGATTAGTTTTACCATGATCTAAACAGTGGTTTTTGTATTATATAACTTGACATAAGCCTACCTCAAGTGGATGTCACTCGCGCTCGAAGTTGTCCACATTCGTTCAAAATATCTTGACCGTGATAAGTGTCTATGTGTGCATAGACACAGAAGGCAATCTTTATACTGTACAGTACTACTATTTAAATTATGCGCTTAGGCTATGTACGAGAAGCTTCGGAAATCCGAACGTATTTTAAAGATATAAAGCTATAAAGAGTTAAAGTAAAGTGTAAAGCCGAAGCGCATAATTTAAATACTACTGTACTGTGTACAGTATATTGCTTTCTGTGTCTATTTATATTTTGTGGTGATACCCAATAAAACAGTTAAACTCGATTTTTGCAGACTTACTGCGTTTCAATTTTAATTTCGACATTCCCAAACATACCCAAAATTTAAATGAAATAATTTTTGTTTTATGAAAAATGAGAAAATATTTATATATACACATCTATATCTTCACGCCACTCTACAGAGAGTATCGAGTGCCAGACCTCACGATCCTGACAAATCTGTCTGGCTTCTTTCACATTACACGCCGGTTTCGGAGACTCTTGACACCAATCTCGGATAATATCCGATTAATCTGATCGTGAAGTGTCAGCCTTGGTCTCCCCGGGTACCAACATCCATCCACATTCGCACTGTATATCTGCTTTGTCAATCTTTCATCTGTCATTATTTCCACATGACCGAACCAGCGGAACATGCCCTTTCGCATTTTAACACCAACACTTTCTTTCGATCCCACTCTTTCTCGGATCTCACTGTTACGAATGAGGTCAGCGAGCGTTACACCACAGATTTTCCGTAGTGCTCTCATTTCGACCGCATTAATCTTACTTTCATGCTCTTTATGACATACCCAACTCTCACTTCCATACAATAACGTTGGGGTAAGCACAGAACTATGCAAAACGAGTCTAGCTTTTCGACTCAAAACCTCGCTTTGGAATAGCTTACCCAACGCTCCATTCACACCATTCCCTGTACTCACTCTCCTCTCTACATCCGCAGTGTACGCGGTGCGGTCCCTGCTAAAAGCACAACCAAGATATGCAATTTAAAATATATTAATTTTAAAATTTGTTGTAGGTATATGTGTTTTATTTATCACAATATTAAATTATTGACCGAAAACAATTTAATACACTGACTCCAGACTGACCAGATCTACCACCAGATTTGAACGCGGCCACACACTGGGAAATACATACATATACATTTTTACTATTTCCAGCAACATTACCACTAGGCTACGCGTGGCGACCAAAGTATTTCTTTATAGGGCTGACTTTTTATTATTCTTGGCTATCCCCCCGGAAAATGCAGCGAAACAATTTCAGCGGATTTATCTTTTTTAATTTGAATAATGAATAACTCATACAAAATTACTGAGTAGGGTAACTACGTTTTCTAAATTTTCTGGGTCAGAAAAAAGGTAAGTAAAAGTAGTAGTAAAAATGTCTAGTTATCCGGCTTACGATGAATTTCTCTCGATATCATGCGTACTGGTAATTGGAATCGGATTTGATTCATTTTATACTTTTGATAAAATATTTTGATAATCTTTACACAATATTAGCGAAATATTAGCATTTAGTTATTTAATAGAAAACAATAACTTGTTATATTGGATTCATGGATTTTTTGGAACTATATGCTACCAGTAGCTGGTATTGTGTTTAAGAGTACAAAGTCTTCAATAACACAACAAGGGATTAGGCGTGAAGATATGCCCGTATGTGTATGGAAAATGATTCATGCGTCACTGTTAAACAAAGACAATACTTATCAAATTTATTTATATAAATGATCTAAGGTCTAATAAAGTAACAGTCCAAACTATTATCTTCGAACCGCACCGTTTCCTTCACGGATATAAATGGAACCAAACTTGATTATGTCATATCAGGCACACGATTGTGTTCTGTCGTCCTTACATATCAGATGTATCCAACATTCTGTCACAATAAATACCACAACATCGAACTATGCGTCCGGATCGATAACATCGACTTACCTATTCCTTTCATCATTACGGCAGTGTTTACCATTGTCTTGTTCCAAGGTAGTTGTTTGGTGTCAATAAAAGACATATGTCTCTTACCATTAGAAGAACCGCCTGTTTGCTAGATGCCTTCTCATGTAGTGTAGTACAATTTATAATGTTCAGACAAACTTCAATAAAACCGTTACGTAATAGCTAGGAACCAAAAATCCGTTCAAAAGTTACCACACACACACACAAACACACACACACACACACACACGCACACACACTCGCACACGCACACACTCAAACACACTACCACTTGTTGTATAAACAATACCGATCTCAATTTATTAAAATTTTTGTCGGCTTGTTTGTACACTTTTCACGCAAAACCTGCTTAACGGATGCTTACCAAATGGGTGACAAAGTGATTATCCACCACTACCAATGATCACTTTGTGCAGATAATAGTGCTTTCATTGATGTAAAGCTGGATCAAGTAAATATAAAATGTATATCTTGGTTGCGCTTTTAGCAGAGATTGGAGGTGTTGGTCTCCTTCGTAGAATAGACCATCTGCCTTCCTGTGCCAGGCAACTCGTAAAAGGCGAGTATAGGCTTTCCGTCACCAACACCGTGAATTCTGACTAGGTGGTAGAGTTTCGCAGCGACTCATCCGGATTGGTACCACCGCCTTATCTATTACTGCCGCTATAACGTCATGACGTGTTCCGGTTCGGAGGGTACGGTAGCCGGTTAACTTACTTTTGCTCGAGGCCTAACATCCCGGCCTCCGGTTGGCAATGCACCATTACCACCTATGGTGTCTCTAGGCGGCGGAAATTTCTTACCATCAGGAAATCCGTCTGCTTGTTTGCCTTTCAATGTTATAAAAAACACAGTGGATGTAGAAAGTGTTTGTGTATTGGGAATAGTGTGAGTAGAGCGTTGGGTAAGTTATCATAAAGCGAGGTATTGTGTTAAAGTTTGTGGTCAAAGAATTATACAAAGCGAGTAAAGCGAATTCTGGGCTTGTCTCAACATTGTTGCATGGAAGCGAGACAACAATCCACTGTCAAAAGTAAGTAAATGAGAGTGCTTCCAAAAATCCGATGCAGGGAGATTCGAGAAAGAGTGGGATCGTAGGAAATTGTTGGCGTTGAAATGAGAAAGCAACAATCTCGTGTCGAAAGAATGTAAGATGAAAAATTGACAAAGAAGCTATACAATGCGAATGTGGATGGATGTAGGTACCCGGGGAAACCAAGGCTGACATTCGAAGAATAAATTGCTTGAGTTTTTGCTAAGGGTGTAAAAAAAGTATCTTCACGCCCATATCCCCGAAGAAGTAGGCAGAGGTACAACCAAGGTACCCACGACTAGCCGAAGACACTAAGTCCCACAATGTGATAAGTGGCAAGCCTATCGCCAACCGGGCACATTTCCAATCCGGACCAACATTTTTTTTTGTAATAATATCAAATCCCAATTGGATTTTTCCAATTTTCTATTTGCTGGCCGACCCGGGATTCGAACCCGGGACCTCATGCAGTCAAGTCCAACACCCGGACCGCTAGACCACAGAGACGATAATATGTATTTAGGTATACATGCTTTTGGTATCACCTATCGCCTGTGTGATCTAGCGGTTCAGTTGTTGTACTTGACTGCATTAAGGCCCGGGTTCGAATCCCGAGTCGAGTAACAAAAAGAAAATTGGGTTTTTCCCAATTTTCTAATAAAAAAAATTTTACCCGGGATTGGATATGTGCCCGGTCGGCGATAGGCTTGTCACCTATCACATTGTGGGACTTAGTTTTTTCGGCTAGTCGTGGGTGTCCTGGTTGTACCTCTGACTACCTCTTCGGGGATATAGGCGTGAAGATGCTTGTTTTTTTGTATGGCATAAGATTCAGGTCAACATTAAGGATACCTTTCACTTTGGGAAAATCTTCTCAATACCAGCCATAAAAAGTCCTTTTTATGTAGATACAAAGTCACGGGAAACAGCTAGTATATTACAAACAGATATACCTGCACGCCGGCAGTAACTGGGGCGAGGGAGTATGCACGAACGACTCTCTATCCAATTCCAGCCTGAGCCAAGTGCGTCGCTCCCATTTTTACTTATTTTGATAAAATATTCAGCGACTGTGAAATACTTTAGTTTGAAGGTGTAAATTGAATTTGTACTATGTAATGTTATTGGTTTTTTTCAGGGTTCCGTATATACAGTTCAAATTATTTACATCTATTCTAGGAAACATTATTAGAACTTATGATAAAAACTATATCATACAGGGATCTGAAGGAATAATTGGAACTAGTGGCCGCCCATTGGTCGAAATTCGACCATAATAAATTTTAATATCTAGTTGATAAGAATGCCATCTTCATTTCTCAAGACCAACTACTTTCTTTTCAAACTGTGTGGTGTGCCATCTGTGATCTTTTATCGTTATCAAACCGATTAAGTTTTTTTAAAAGACAGATCATGATACCGAAGTTGATATTGGTTAATATTCAAAGTTGCGAGGTATTCTTGTATTCATTATACCAAGATCCGACTAGTTGTTTCTTGTGATACTTAATAATAGATAAATTTTGTTTATGTTGCCGATCTCATTCTTTTATAAATATGGTTTTTCACGACTTATTTAGCCAATGTCAGGTTAATTAATTCTTATACAGTCATTAGTCACTATGCAGAAATCCATGTCAGGTTAGGATCTTGAATAAAGCGGTGGCTTCGTTACTCAAGCTCGTCTAGTGAAATTTGACGGCATAATTTCTTCATGATTATTTAATTTGTGCACTTTCACTGAACAAAATTAATCTAATTTCCGCCTGAATAAATCAATTTCACTGAATATAAACACGAAATTCAATAATAATAAAAAAATTACGACCATCTTCATTCACGATGGCGCCAAAACTCCGACCTCATTATAATGTTGTCAAATCATCTAATTGAGGCGTAATAAAATAGTCGGAGTCGAATTTGCAGTTTTGCTGCAATAATTTGTTTAGATTTGAAGTGATCCCAAAAATTTAATCAATTTTAAATACTTACGTATCACGTTAAAAGACAATTTTGTTAATTCTTTTGGAAAACAACATAAGTAGGTGACATTATGCCCCGCCTCGGCTTCGCACGGTTATGAAATATACATATAAACCTTCCTCTTCAATCAATTTATCCATTATAAAAAAATTATCAAAATCCGTTGCGTAGTTTTAAAGATTTAAGTGTACAAATGTACATAGGGACAGAGAAAGCGACTTTGTTTTATATTTTACTAGCGGCCCGCCCCGGCTTTGCACGGGTATAAAATATGCATTTAAACCTTCCTCTTCAATCACTTCATCTATTTGAAAAAAAATGCATCAAAACCCTTTGCGTTGTTTTAAAGATTGAAGCATACAAAGGGGCATAGGGACAGAGGAAGTGACTTTGTTTTATACTATGGAGTGATTTCCGAATTTCGTTTATGTGATTATTTAACTCGTCGATATCACCTTAAGTTTTGTTTACTAATAACTCTGGAATGAACAGAGATGACATAATAAGCTGGAAAGAAAAACATACGTGACTAAAATGACAAAACAAAACTTAAATATCCTCTTAGTGACGAAAATAAACGGATTTGCTTCCATAAATACCTGTCACGTGATCCAGTTGCTAAATTTGATAATTTACTTACAGATGATAATATTTATACAATGCTTTAGACCAGAGGTGGGCATATTCTTTTGACCGCGGGCCGGTAAATTAAAAAAAATGTAGTGGCGGGCCAGTTAATTAAAATAACAGTAAATATTAGGATTTTATAACGTTGTATAAAGATAACATAAGGCAATTTTAAAAATTTATTGTTTGAAATATTGATTTAGTATCTTAATTGTTCAAATTTAAATAGTCTTTTAACATTTCGACCATTAACTTTTTTTAAGGAGGTTCATATTTTTTCTAAAAAAATCATCGGCGGGCAAGATTAAAACCTCTCACGGGCCGGATCCGGTTTTTGCCCACCCCTGCTTTTGACTTTATAGTTATATCATAATCAAAATCACCTTTGTGGTCTAGCGGTTCAGTTGTTGGACTTGACTGCATGAGGTCCCAGATTCGAATCCCGGGTCGGGCAACAAAAGCGAAATTGGGTTTTATTTTATTTTCCAATAAAAAAAAGGTTGCCTGTGATTGGATATGTGCCCGATTGGCGATAGGCTTGTCACCTATTAAATTGTGGGACTTATTGTCTTCGGTTAGTCGTGGGTGCCCTGGTTGTGCCTCTGCCTACCTCTATGGGAGATGTGGGCGTTAAGATTTTTTTTTAGTTTTATCATCAAACGTTGTGAACGTTAGCTATGGATCAGTGGAATAGTGATAGCACATCCACCTCCTAGTCTCCTACTAACTGCACTGCGCAACTGAAAATCAGTAATCACGTAGAAACAGCCAGCTGTTATATCATTTATTCGTGGTAATGAATAAACTAACATCTGATACTTTGTAATTTACGTAGGAAATCGGTGAATTATTGGTATGTTGTTCCGGGCTCCTTTGTAGAATAGACCATCTGCCTTCCTGTGCCAGGCAGCTCGTAAAAGGCGAGCATAGGCTTGCTGTCACTACCACCGTGACATCTGACTAGGTGGTAGAGTTTCGCAGCGACTCACCCGGATTGGTACCACCGCCTCACCTATTCCTGCCGCCATAACGTCATGACGTGTTCAGGTTCGGAGGGTGAGGTAGCCGGTAAACTTACTTTTGCTCAAGGCTTAACATCCCGGCCTCTGGTTGGCAACGCACCATTACCACCTTTGGTGTCTTTAGGCGGCGAGAATTTCTTACCATCAGGATATCCGTCTGCTTGTTTGCCTACCAATGACATAAAAAAAAAAGAGTTGACTTGACTATTTGTTTACTGTTTTTGTAACTAATAGCTTAGTCTCATCTGACACGGTTACTTACGATTAAGAGACCATAATTTTTAAAATTCCGAATTACGAAGAAATCAAGAAACATATATCAAAAATATTTATACCTCCTTTGTTTGAATCGGTTTCAAAGGGCTGACGACAGTCAAATCAAATAACAAACATACATCCACTATTATGTAGCAATACATTTGGAGAGAAGCCATTTTCTCCAGATCTATTTTTATTACATTGTAGTGGTCAGTGTCATAGTGAAAATATTTAAATGTTCTAAAATTGCGTGGCCATTTATTTTTGTCACGGATGTTACGCGCTTTCTGTACCATTACGTATTAAATTACAGAGATTTTTCAGTATCCTTTTTCGTCCTTTTTTAGCTGTAAAATAACTAATAATCACTACACTTAATACTTTAGTATCCATTATAAATTTAAGTATAGTATACAACGCAAACATCGGACACCTTTTCTCCGTTAAGTTTTTTCGGATCCCCTGATTGTGAGAACGGCGGAAAACGCGAATTTTCCTCCCAAACCTAGCACTATCAAGGCCCTACACCACACTCTAGCCGCTGGTCTTGGCGACGAAGAACTCCTTTGTGCCCATTGCCTCCAACTTCCACCCAGTAACCAGAACACAGCACCAAGTCGAGGTTTCGTCTCCCGGGAGACAGCCATTGTTGCGGACATTTGCGTCGTAGGGAACAATCTAATCCATCTAAATAGTGATGTCTCGGGCTGAGTACTCTGCTCGGACCACAAACTCTGGTGAAGTTGTAGAAACCGCGAGGTAAAGAATATAAGTCTTTTATAATACTTTATATTGTTTTTTGGAGTGAACACTTCTTTAGCGACGTTTCGCAATTTTTTGGAATGGGTAAAAGCTTCTAAACTATGACGGTGCAGGGCGCTTGCGCGAGTGTTCGTGTTGTCATGTTTATGTACGATAGCGCAATAAATGAATATTGTATTCTACCACATAAATGATAGAAACCTTTCCAAAATATCAAAAATGCACAACGTTAATTTTCAAGTTTTCACTTCTGGAGGCACTCTCGGAATGCAAACCGTTTTTTTATTTTTATTTTAAGTATATTTTGTAATATTAGCGGTATACAATAAAGAGTTAATGATAATAATAACAGCCATTCAAAAAATAAGGGGTATTTACATCACTCTCCAGTATTTCAAATGGGTCAGAGATGTTAGCGGTTACATTGAAAACAAAATTATTTATAAAAATGAACATTTTATGCTTCAAGACGTAACAATTACTCACTATTATCGCAACTAAGCTGCTTGAAATACCTACTCTTTTCATTATCATTTTTGTCTTTTGTCAGAAGAAGGTTTTTTTATAAAGAATTTGCAGAGAAAATAGGAAAAAGAAGTACTGTTTTTTCTATACAAACTGTCAGATAGTATTTGTAAATGTCAAGCAATACGAACTTCACCCAGTCGGCTAGTTATATATTCTTATATATAAAAATCAATTGCTTTTCGTTAGTCTCATTAAAACTCGAGAACTGGCTAATTTTGTTTTTGGATTATTCGTGGAAGTCCAGGGAAGGTCTAAAAAGTAAGAAGAAAGGAAAAACTGCAAGGAAAATAGGAAAAAAGTCTATTTAAGTTTTCTTATACATAAAAAGCGGTTGGAACGAAGTTCACCGGGACAGCTAGTTTCAACATATGTTATAATTTCTAGACAGACCTCTTTGAATACAATTGAACGATTGTAAAAAATGTACAGAAATACAATCGTCTCAATTATCGTGAACGAATACGTAGGATCTACAACAGCATAGATCAGTAGTGGATGCTAGGTAATCCACCCTTCCTCAAATTATTGCACACCCGCCGAAAATAGGTCAATTGCCACCCTCCCGTGGGAGCGAGACGGCTGTGCCTAATAAAAAGAGTGACAAGGACAAAATCTTTAATTCGTTCAGGTGACGTCACTACTTTAAAAAGGTCTATTCGTTCTTTTGCAATGTATTGTTTTAAGATTTTTTATCGGGTTCAGGAAATCTGAAAAAATGGCGTCTGTTAATGGAACTGGACTGTATTGGATTTTATGTGAGACTAGCTATTGTCCGCGATTTCGTCCGTGGAGTAATAAACCAATAGATATTTTTTATTACCATAAAGATTAGTAGATCTTCATGTCTGAGTCTGTATTAAGGTTTTGGACATTTTTAGTTGTTGTTTAAAGATCGATGCAAAAAGAGGGGTGTTCGAAGTATCATGTGTCTGCTTATGGCATCATAACTCATTAACTTGTTCATCGACTCCGATGCGGAATATTTGATTGAGAAGGTTTTTAGCCTCCTTCCTTTATGAGGGCCTCTTATATAAGCTCAGAGTCGCTCAGCGTGCTATGGAGAGAGCTATGCTCGGTGTATCTTTGTGAGATATGATCCGTGATTCGGTGATCCGCAAGTGAATATTAAATATTAAATATGTATATTAAATATTTATTAAATAACAACATTAAATGGAGGTTCACCAAATGCCAAGACTAGAACTTACCCAAACAACTAACTAACTAATCCAAATAATTAGAAGTTAAATTTATGAAGGGAAGGTTTATGTATGATAACATAGAAGTTTCTCCACCCGTTCGAAGCTGGAAAGAGTTTCTATTTCTAGAATAAAAAAAATGTGTAAAATGAAAAACCTATTTAAATTTGGCTCACGTATTTGATTTATACTTGAATGAAAACATAGACCGCAAAGGAAATAAAATAAACAATGACACTTTGATCTCAACCGCCGTATGTCAGCGCTTCTGTTTATTTTGGTCTAATCACGGGGACATTGTAGTGGTTGAGAGAAATTTTGTTAATTAGCAAAATAAAAAGTAGGTATACAATAATCGTGGCATAAATATTGTATACGAATCACTACATAGTATAAAACAAAGTCGCTTCCTCTGTCCCTATCTCCCTTTGTATGCTTAAATCTTTAAAACTACGCAACGGATTATAATGCGTTTTTTTTTAAATAGATAAAATGATTGAAGAGGAAGGTTTATTTGTATATTTCATAACCGTGCGTAGCCTGGGCGGGCCGCTAGTTTGTGTATAAATTTTAAGCCGTTACGTTTTAAAGTCCCGATGAAAAAAGAGGGGTGTTATAATTTTAACTTGTCTACGTGTTTGCCTGTAACATCATAACTTTTAAATGGATAGAGTATAGACTGATTTCAAAGCGGAATATTTTCGTTTGAAAGCTGACGTGATCGATATGTTTCTTAGCTACGTTGCATGTAGGTTCTGTCACAGGTTATTAGAAATATTTACTTTCAGTGTTATTTAACTTTAGCTCTTTCGCTGTACTTACTCAATACAATTATTTATAGTAGAAGATCCGAACCTACATCGACTCACACCGAGCTGATAATTGAATAAAACATATTTTATGGTCAAGTAATTATATTAGCGATCAAATTAACAGTAGGTTGCCTAAACAAATCTTGGACTGAATATTTTTAATTATTTAAAATAATATCTTATGTTTCCAATTTTTTTAGGTAACCCTATATATTAACGTAAATTGTAATAAAAATTGTAATAAAACTGCACATTATGTTGTTATGTTTTTTTTTCTATTATCCGATCCCGTGAAAGTAACTACCATCGACAATTGTATGTTTAAACCTGGCAATCCAGATAAATAACAGACATCCCAACTTCTGCAACTTCGTCTTTACTTTAAGTCGGGATAAAATCTTAATACTGCTCCAATAAATGAATAAAAAACATTTAAATAAATATACGAAATTTTTAAGGCAACCCATTTTGAATGTATTTTTGATATACTGAATTTGGTATGAAACCGGTTTCATGCTATTATCAGCTTGGTGTAGTTCGACCTAACTTCGAATCTTAGACTATGAGAAATGTATTAAAAATGTCATCGTAATCAACAATTTGAAGTATTGAATCCTCAAAAAACTTCATTCAGCGAGAGTTTCTGCTCTCGAATCTTCAATTTCGGTCTGACGCGATTTATTTTATTTCTTGAAACTTAGAAAACTCTTTATTCGTACGTTCATAAAGATAACCTTGTATACTTAAATATAAGCGGTAAGACACATAACCCTTATTTGCAGTTACAATGCTTAACTTTAATTTTGTCAAACTACATTAGCATGATCAAAAACATTAATGAGTGTAGTTTTATAAAATACTAGCTGTCTCGGCGCACTTCGTTTATTTTATGGGAAGAAATAAAATATTAGTTTTCCCATTTCCCCTGCAATTTTCCCTGGTTTTCTCTTCATAAGAACTTAGTCCTGACAAAAAGAATTCAAATCGGTCCAGTCGTTCGGAAGTTATGCACTTAGAAACACATTTAGCGATCCATATTTACATTATAGACTAGCTGACCCGGCAGACGTTGTTCTGCTATTTTTTTTGCTGTGATTCACCCTCATCACTTAGGGTTATAAAAATAGATGTTAACCGATTCTCAGACCTACTCAATACACTCACAAAATTTTATGAGAATCGGTTAAGCCGTTTCGGAGGAGTACGGTAACTAACATTATGACACGGGAATTTTATATCTAAGACTAGCTGCCTGTTCCGGCTTCGCTCGGACGGTATTTTTTTTTATCATAAAATTGAGATGTAAGCTATCCTAGATCTCAAGTTGGATCAAAATGCACACGGTGTGCAAATTTAATTGAAATCGGTTAATAGTCCATCGCGGACAAACATCGTGACAGGATATTTAAATATATTAAGATTATACATTACTTTCTTTATTGCTAAACCAAAGAATCTCAGTAATTAACCGTTGAAGGTTGTCGTCGAGTTTTCATGCGCCTTTTGCTTTTGCGACCAACCGAGTGTGTGATGAGGGGGATGACGAAGGGTTGTTTCCAGTGAGGTTCACACACATGGATATTTGTTTGGTCGTTTGTCGGTTACCTCCTGATTTATAGTGCGCAGCTTGTTCATTAGAAAATGTTGTCTCTGATTTATGGGATTTTAAACTGAGAGGGGTTTCAATTCTTCTTAATTATAGAAGTAATAATGTAAATTTTGATTAATTGTTGTAAGTATATTCACGCCCATATCCCCGAAGAGGTAGGCAGAGGCAACCAGTGCACCCACGCCTAGCCGAAGACACTAAGTCCCACAATGTGATAAGTGGCAAGCCTATCACCAACTGGACACATATCCAATCCCGAGCATCATTTTTTTTGTTACAAAATTGGAAAAACCCAATTGCTTTGTATGAAAAAAAACATATTGCTGGCGTATTTTAGCATACAGGGTCCACCCTTAATGTGCAGCAATAATCGCAATTAATGTGTAAAAAACCGACTTCAATATTAATAATTTTATTTCGTATGGTATAAAAAATATGTAGGTCTTTACGCGCATATCCCCAAAGAGGTAGGCAGAGGCACAACCAGGGCACCCACGACTAGCCGAAGACATTAAGTCCCACAGTGTAATAGGTGGCAAGCCCATCGCCAAACCGGGCACACATCCGATCCCAAGCAACATTATTTTTATTAGAAAATTTAAAAAACCGTTTTCTTTTCCTTGCCCAACCCGGGACTTCATGATGTCAAGTCTAATACATGGGCCGCTAGACCATAGAGGCGATCTATTTTCCGGGAATTGCATCATCAGATCCAGATTTTATGGTAATATGAAGTGCGTTCTAATTGGTACGCAAATAACAGAGAAATTGATTAACATACATATAAAAATATATCTTATACCCTCCTTTTAGAAAGTCGGTTAAAAAATAAGCTTTTTTTAGTACATTCTTCATATGATTGAATGTCAAACCACATATCCTAAGTTGTCTTATTTAAACAGTATTCCAGAGGTCTTTAACATTATTCCAAACTCCGCAGTCCAAACAAAGAGCGCGCTATAATTTATTCAAATCCTTTGAGATATTACCATTGACTTAAGACCAACTTGGTTCCAGTGAGACTTTCTATAATCAACATGAGCTTCAGTAAATAATTTTACCATTTCCATTATCTCGCCGCTATTTGATATTTTTCGAAAGATAGCTAATTATTCAGGGATGACCACGACGCTTACCCTTCCTCTTACCAAGAACCGCGCCTGCTGCGTAACTTATTATATTATATTAACATTTGTATAAAAAACTACGCACTTATGTAACGGCTTTTGTTTTGTTTGGTTTTAATGTAATAGTTACGGTCAGTGATAGTCATCCTTTTGCGTTTTCAACACTAACGTTCCGTTGCGTTTTTTAACTAATGGTCGGCCATTGGTCGAAAATCGACCATAAAAAATTTAAATGTCTTGTTGATAAGAATGCCATCTTCATTTTTCAATACCAACTACTTTGTTTCCAAACTTTATAGTGCGCCATCTGTGATCTTTTATCGTTATCATCAATGTATTTGTTTGTGTGTGTCAAATGCACGGTAGGTAGTGTAGGTAATATTTTATTTATTGATTTAATGTACTTTATAAGCATTATTATTAAAAAATATTAGCGTTCTGCACTTCTCCTATACATAAACTATAAGTGTGCCAAATTTCATGCTCCTCCGTCCGCTCAATTTTCGTAAAAAGGGGTTCAAAGTTTTGCCATCACGTATTAATATATAGATAAAATAGATTATTCCACTAATAAAAATGAGATTAAAATATCCCTATGTTACAAAAGTGTTTAGATGTGGACGAATTCATCTCGTTAGAGCTACTTATACCACATAATATAGAGATATTTGGAAATTGAAAAATGTAGTTCTAATCTCCCTACCAATAATTGCTTACTAATGCCCGGTTCCTAAAATCAACGAATCGTAATCCGTCAGCTAAACGATTCGTAGTTTGTTCAAAAGTAACGGAGCGTTACCAATATTTTCAAAAAATGTTTAGAATCAATAGTCGGAAATAAGCAACCGTTGTTAGTAATCTTGCAAAGCGTACAAAATACTATCATCCGTAATCAAAACGACTCGTTTTTTGAATATAGGAACCGGGCATTAGTCAGGAAACTTTGAAGGAAGTTCAATATGAAGTTATAAATTATGAAATATGATTGAAATGGTAATATCAAGAGCCAATTAATCATTCGATCAATTTTCGTAAGTTACTCAAGAGTAATAAACTTTCATTCACTCATTAATCAATTATTTCATTCAACGCCACTGCATTTCTCTTTTTTCATTCCATCCGCAGTCATTAATAAGGTCACCCGTACCCATTGTTGCTTATTGTGTTTACTGGGAAAATATATTTAATATAAGGAGTAGTTAATACTGCACTGAGTCCACACTGCATGATGTAGCTTTTTAAATATTGTTTGACATATTTATTAATAAGTCATTTAAAAGTTTTCGGTATTTTTAAAAAAGTAGCTGTTCGTTTTTACGTACTATTTTATGATATTGGAAATCAAACAAGCAGATGGATTTCCTGATGGTAAGAAATTCACGCCACCTCAAGGCACCGAAGGTGGTAATGGTGCGTTGCCAACATGAGGCTGAGCTGTTAGACCTCGAGCAAAAGTAAGTTTACCGGCTACCTTACCCTACCGGAACACGTCATGACGTTATGGCGGCAGGAATAGGTAAGGCGGTAGTACCAATCCAGGTGAGTCGCTGCTAAACTCTACCACCTAGTCAGGTATCACGCTGTTAGTGACGGTAAGCCTATGCTCGCCTTTTACGAGCTGCCTGGCAGGAAAGCAGATGGTCTATTTTGCAAAGGAGCCCGGGCCAACACGGGGAAAACTTACAATTGCAGTTTCACCTTAATTACTAAAAAACTGTGCTGTTTACTACAAAATCTTTATTATAAAGCTTAAAACTACTACCTAGTAGATATTCTAGCTGTCCAAAAACGACGATCGCTTACTATCAGACGGATCTTCCGTTTGCTTGTTTTTTCGCTTCTGTGGTCTAGCGGTCCAGGTATTGGACTTGACTTCATGAGGCCCCTGGTCCGAATCCCGGGTTGGGCAAAAAAGTACAATGTGGTTTTTCCAATTTTCTAATCAAAAATGTTGCCTGGGATTAGATATGTGCCCGGTTGGCGATACGCTTGCCACCTATCACATTGTGGGACTTAGTGTTTTTGTCTAGTCGTGGGTGTCATGGTTGTGTCTCTGCCTCTTTGGCAAAACCTATCCGTAATGTACCTAGCTAAAAACCATCTCGTTGACAAACAAAAAAACTCGACCGATTCGTATTAGAGTTGGGATACCACCCTTTCCTTCCGCCGGGTGCTAAAAATGTTACAACCAGTTCGGAAATCCGCAACTAAAAAATTTATAATGTTTCTTTCTTTCATTTTCAGGTATATTTACTCCATACTCCAAGGATAGTTTTAATCGTTAGCGACAGAGATTCCTTTCCACCAGGTAACTGCTAACCACTTGTTCGTTGGCCTTATCTTCTATAAAAAAATACTGCGACTTATTTAATCAGTTTTTATTGACTTATGCTATTTAAATTTGACTTCAAAATGTCACAGTTCTAAAGAAATACAAAAATTTCTATCGAATATTCAATTTTAAAGTGGAAACCGTACTTTGTTTTTGTAATATCAAATTGGACCACACTTAACATATTTTAGGGGCATAAAAAATAAATGTTGACCAATTATCAGACCTACCCGACATGCACCCAAAATTTCATGGGAATCGGGATTGGATATGTGGTTAGTAGCAAACACCTGAAACCGGGAATTTCATTTATTAGATAACCTACTATCATATTAGAAATATCTTGCTAATTTTCAGTACATAGTGAAAACCACATCATAAAATGACTGTCAAAAAGCTAGTAAAGCATCGCTAAAGCGGCTAATTTTGCAGTGAATTAACCACATTTTAACGAAGCCACTGAACAATTCCATACCCGAGTTGGCTCCGGATTTTGGTGAAATTTTATTTAAATTTAAATAGTAATTTAATCATATGGTTAATACGTGTGGTCTTAATGTGTATTGTAAAGTTGAATGACCTTTTTAGGCCCGTCGATAGCTCTTAACAAACTTTAACTTAACTTTTTTACATATATACACAAATACATATCTTCACGCCAAGTCCCTTACGGGGTAGGCTGAGAGTATTTTTACTTTTTTTAATTTTATGTTTCAAAGGTACATTGAAAAAAAATTATTTCAAATAAATCTTTCAGACATGGGCTCAATTTAAAAGAACTTTCTTAAATCATTAGCTTTAAATTGATCGTTGAACCAATTTATGTTGAATTACGACGAAACCTCATGATAATGTGATGGGTGTGTGTAAGAAAGCCCAATTATGTAACAAATACATTTTATTTTCTTTTAAACTCAAATTAAAAAAAACTTCTACATCCACGATAGCCTAAAATTCGACAACAACTTGCTATTTTTGTACATTTGCCAGTTCTTTTTTCATAGATGTTGGCGTTCCCGTTAGCATTTTGCCATAAGTTAAGTAGAAATTTGCTTCAATCTGTGTCATATTTACATTAATTGGGATTCAATTTAATTCATCTTATGTCGTCAATAAGTCATGTCAGGGTCTTGGGTAAAGCAGTGGCCTTATTACTCAAGCTCATATAGCGAGATTTGTTAGCAATGAGGAAAAAACACGACACGCTAATTTCTTCATGATTATTTCATTTGTGTATTTTTCACTGAACCAAATTGTACAAAATGCCACCAAAGTTGACTAATTTTACACAATATCAACACGAAATTCAATAATTATGAAAAAACTTCGACAATCTTTTCTCTCGATGGCGCCAAAATTCCACCTGCCAGCCACTGCCACACGATAACCAACTTTATAAATTACGATTTTTATTCAGATTAGTAATCAATGCAAGCGATTATTTTAGATACCTAGTGCAAAATTAATGAAAAATACTTTATTTGTCATATATTTCAATCTTTCTAGACATTCATCATTTACAACATGTAGAGTTTTATAATTCATACCATTTTATTTACTTCCGGTTTTGGGGTCCTCAAATCCCCATCAACCGCTGATTATATGACTGGTGCGGTCAGCGACAGCTAGACGGTTGTCCTGTATTAACTAGCTTGGATTGATACCACCGCCTTACCTACTCTTCACTACATAGTATAAAACAAAGTCACTTCCTCTGTCCCTATGTCGCTTTGTATGTTTATATCTTTAAAGCTACGCACCAGATTTTGATGCGGTTTTTTTTAAATAGATAAAGTGATAAAGAGGAAGGTTCGTATGTATATTTTATATCCATGTAAAGCTGGGGCAGGCCGCTAGTATCACTATAAGATCAATGCTCGTTGTTTTCATGTTACACGGTAAGTAGCAGGGTCAGGGTAGACAGTAGACTTGTAGACTTACATACGTTCGCTTATATCCCGTGAATGAAATTACATTTATGGTGTCTGTACGCGACGTATTCTCTTACCATCTTATAAAAATCGCTACCTGCTTATTCGCTATATTTTAACTTAAAAATAGTTTTAATTACTTCGCTAAATGAATTCTGTAAAATGAAATTTGAATACAAAGAAGAACAAAGAGGGTATTCTTCCGTCTTTTATTTTTGATTGATTTGACTGAATTTTTCACTTAGATCTTCTGAGAAATTCACCAATAATTACTATCAAAAAATTTCATACTTCGTATATTTCAATTTTAACATTTCTGATTTCGATCAAGATGGCTTTTAGATACAGTTTATAGATAAGTTTTGTCTGCGGTTTATTTTTGAAGTGAAAACTTCTTTTGCGGCTGGCGTTGCGCGCTTTTTTTGGAATGGGTAAAAACTTCTAAACTCGCGTCAGGACACGTGACCTGATCGAAAATTCGTAAGACGGATGGAGATTAAGAGTAGGAGAGGAAATATCCCCTCTCTTTCTACGGCGTGGCGAAAATGTATGCCTGCGCCTGCGTTTTCGTTTAGACGGCGCAGGGCGCTTGCGCGAATGTTCGTGTTGTTATGTTTGTGTACGATAGTGCAATAAATGAAAATTGTATTCTACCACATAAGTGATAGTACTTTCATTCTGATAATTAAAGCAATTCGTGCAAAATTATTCCCTAACCATTCCAAAATATTAAAAATGCACATCGTTAATATTCAAGTTTACACTTCTGCCGTCACACCCAAAGTGCAACCCGCACTTCGGGTGTGCCTTTTTTTTAAAATTTTATAACTGTTTATATTTTTTTGTACGAATAGAAATTTCACCTTATACTTATATGACAACATTCCTAATGTGTCTAGATTTTGCTCCTAGATCTCCCCAGACATTTACTTATTTCTATCTTCATAAATTTAAACCTTTTAATTTTTAACAACGTTCATATTAACTTCGTTGAATAAGTATAATTTTACAAGATGAAGTTTGTCCCTGCGCGTGTTCGTCATGGCATTTCTGATTAATTTGTCCAAGTTTTACACCTAGATCTCCCGAGACATCCGCCGAGTACCATCTATTTGAAGTTTCGCCCCTGAGAATGACTACCGGATCCCTCGGTACGAAAGGAAATGGAACTTCCCTTTGATAAAGTTTTAATATATTCTTCGGCGAGTTTCCAACTTGTCTCGCAGGTTATGGCGGATTCTCGTAGGTGTTCTATATTTTATTTTTTCTTTCTTTTATTATTAACTTTTTGAATAGTCGTTATTGCCAAATGCCTATTGAAAGTCCGAAAAAACCAAGCGTTTTTAATCAAGATTTTATTAATTTTTTTATAGTAACTTGAAGCACAGTACTGTGTTGATTCCTGGAGATTTTGACGGGTAGTTATATTCTAACTACCCGTCAAAAGCTTTTTTTTACTCAAAAACTACTGACGAAAAAAAAGGATTGTGTGGTTATATGGAACCACGGTAAAAGTGAAACTTGCTCTATAACTATAAACTATAGACGCTGCCATTTTGACCTAAGCTGCTCTGACGTCACCGTCACGCGACATGCGACACACAAACCAAAACATTTAAGACAATGTAGTAAAAGTTTCACTTTAAAAATAGTAAAAAACAGAGTTGAAATGTTCCTACTTTAAAATCATATTTGAAATGCTTAGAAACGAAATGAAGTACTTTTGTTTGATACCAATTAAATAGTTGTTCAAATTTTATTTTTACACCCCTAACATCCCCTAATCAACAACAATCCCCCAATAGCCTAATTTCAACCCGTTTCGAACTTGAAAACTATTATGAACATATAAGATATAAAAGATTCATTAAAATATGATTAAAACCCAAGTTATCATCAAACAAACATACAATAATAATCCTCTTTCTCAATACATTGTTTGTGCAATAAGAATTATTAATATTTTTGTTTATTCTCCTATAATATACGTTCATTAATTCAACATTACATTATTAAAAATAACATTATTCTAAATTGTAAGTATTTTGTCAAAACAGGAGTGTTTTAAAAGCACGACTTTGACGAACAATTTCTTTATTCATGAAATAACATCTTATAAGCGTTTGATATGGAAATTTAATATTTCGTATACTACCAGATTAAATTTATGATATTTTGGAATTTATATCGTTTATGTTTAATGTTCATAATATTATTTTCTTTACTTCATATTATTCGTTTGAAGTATGACATACGTTTTATTATGTAAGCTTAGTGTGTAATTATTTTAACAACTAAGTGATAGAGTTTCGCAGCGACTCACCCGGGTAGGTACCACCGCCTTACCTATTCCTGCCGCTATAACGTCCAATGCTTGCCATTGACATGTTCCGGTTCGGAGGGTA
>NJDD01001380.1:221884-299804 GCA_002245505.1 Calephelis nemesis
CATTGTATACACACTTTTTTGTAGTAAACACTTGTACGTATCCACTATATATTTTATTTAATACTTTTCGTTACTCTTTAGCCACCTGGTTTCAGTTTTTACGGCATCATCAGGGATTTGAAACTAAAGATAAAAATACTGTTTCAGTTTAATGTATAGTACTTATTTGGTTGGATATTACTTTGAGTAAGAGTATAATACTTATACGGTTGGATGTTACTTTGAGTAAGAGTAAGAGTACCTAACATCCAACCGAATAAGTACTGAACGTTAAACAAAAACAATCTTCTTATCTTTAGTTTCAAAGCCCTGACGATGCTGTAAAAACTGAAACCAGTAGGCTAAAGATTAACAAAAAGTATACAGTAAAGTCTATAGTGGATCTTACAAGTGTTTACTACAAAAAAGTGTGTATTTATTTTATTTATTTATTTTATGTTATTGGAAGGCGAATAAGCGGACGGATTTCCTGATGGTAAGAAATTCACGCCGCCTAGAGACACCAAAGTTGGGAATGGTGCGTTGTCAACCTGAAGGCGGGATGTTAGACCTCGAGCAAAAGTAAGTTTACCGGCTACCTCGTAATGCGAACCGAAACACGTCAACGGCAAGCACTGACGTTATGGCGGCAGAAATAAGTAAGGCGGTGGTACCAATCCGGGTGAGTTGCTGCGAAATTCTACCACCTAGTCATATGTCACGGTGTTAGTGACGGTAAGTCTATGCTCGCGTCTTACGAGCTGCCTGGCAGGAAGGCAGGCGGTCTATTTTGCAAAGGAGGCCGGACCAACACGGGAGAAACATTTCGTGTATTTTCTAATTGCCGCCAAATTTGAGTAAAGTTAAAGAAATATAATCATAACCAGACATGCGATTTTAAACTACACACTGTTTTGAGTATTGATTGCTATTCAAGAAACCAACATTTGCTGTCTCCATTACCTACTGACTACGCTGTATAGATTGTTAGTCACAATAGGCGTAAAGATCTATTAATATCTCACTTTAATTAAACACAGTGACATTTAAATAGAGGGCGACTGTTTAATTTTAATCGACCACAAATATCATTGGGGCAACATTCAGGCGTGATTGCAGGTCGTGTGTAAAAGATGTGGTAGATAAGATATATCTGCAGTGTGATAGAGATAGATATAAAGATTGCCCTACTTACAACTATCGACACATTGTCGCGCCGACAAACATGAAATGTAATGTCAGCAATAAAAGTGCGGATTCAATATGTTTTAGAAATGAAAGCTTTCTTTTGTTGGTGATAGTCCGTAAGCGCCATTTTATTCAATAGCGCGTGTTCTATTTTTATTATTATAAATCCTAAGTAGGTATGCTATTATGTGATCTTTATAACCCGTGTTGGTCCGGGCTCCTTTGCAGAAAAGACCATTTGCTTTCCTGCCAGACAGCTCGTAAAAGGCGAGCATAGACTTACCGTCACTAACACCGTGACATCTGACTAGGCGGTAGTTTCGCAACAACTCATCCGGATTGGAACCACCGCCTTACCTATTCCTGCCGTCATAACGTCATGACTTGTTCCGGTTTGGAGGGTAAGATAGCCGGTAAACTTACTTTTGCTAACATCCCGGTCTCAGGTTGCCAACGCACCATTACCACCTTTGATGTCTCTAGGCGGCGTAATTTTTTTACCATCAGGAAATCCGTCTGCTTGTTTGCCTTTCAATATCATAAAAATAACCATTCTAGAATATTCCGTCAGTGCTCAAGGAGTCATATTAATGTTTTTAATGTTAAGTCACAGTAAAAAGTACATAATGCGAAAAAGTATGGATTCACTGGGAAAAGAGCACTGTGCACTTTCCAGGGTAAGGATTCACCATCTTACCAATTTCTGCCACCGTAACGATACTGTCATGCTTCGTTCCGAACGGTAACGAGTCGATAGACTTTCCCAATATGTCTAACATTATAGAACAGGACAGCGATGCACATATAACATCTATGGTCTCTATAAGTCATGGTTGACTCTTACCATCAGGAAAACCGTATGCTTGTTCGCTCTCTTCTTACATAAAAAAATATGTTTGTATTGTGCAGTCGTTAAACATTAAACTACTTCAAGACATATTTTATCGTGGAGCGTAATAGAAAAGAAGTTTTACTTTAAAAAAAGATCCTATAGCTATTTTGAAGACAAACAGGCTGGCGAAACAAATATCACGAAGAACGCAGTATGAAATTCGGCGATAACTTACAGCGGTGTTTTGTGGAGTATAGCTAGAGATCAATGAAATTTCTGTCATATATATAAAAAAGTTTGACTTCCATAAGTAACAAATATTTCTAAAATATTCGAAATTAGTGCTAGTCTAGTTTACCGTTTCCAAAATATTTTACTACTACGAGTACCACTACGACCGTTACAAAAACGGAAAAATATTAAGAACTACAACAAAAACAAACAAAAAACAAAACATGCATTAAAAAGAACAAGAAAAGGCTTTGAAACGCTTTGATTATAAATCTATTGCTGGGGGGAACTGTTGTTGTACGAAACTGAAGAGATGCTCTAAAACAGAGGTTCCCAAACTTTTTTCATGTAACGCCCAATTTTAAAATCAGTTGTTTTAAAGCGACCCCCACCCCCATTTTTTTCTCGTCAATAACCTCAATAACATATATTTTGTTCGATTCTTACCGGGTGCGCCCTCTAGGCTTCCAGCCCCCACAAGGGGGCATTATCGCCCACTTTGAGAAAGGCTGCTCTAAAAGGTAATAGTATGCGAAGCTCTAAGAAATAGTCCCAAAATGTCCCACTTTTCGGTGAACAATTAACAAAAAGGCGCCAGAGTTGTTTTGCAATCATCAAACTAGAAATAACATCTGATTGTAACTTTCCCACAAATGGGCGGAAACAAAGAACGCTGGCGAAAACAACATAATTTATCAAGAGGGTTGGACTGGCAACACTTTTCAGACGCGAACTCGGGCAATAAAACACACATTCGTGATTCCGCAATAATATTATTGGGAGACATGAGTTAATCTTGTAGTTTCATCATACCTATTACATATAGAGCGACTATTTACCCCGTGTTGGTCCGGGCTCCTTTGCAGAATAGAGCAGTTGCCTTCCTGCCAGGCAGTTTGTAAAATGCGAGCATAGGCTCACCGTCACTAACACCGTGACATCTGACTAGGTGGTAGAGTTTCGCAGCAATTTAGCCGGATTGATTGGTACATGGTGGCCATAATATCATGACGTGTTCCGGTTTGAAGGGTAAGGTAGCCGATAAACTTACTTTTGATTGAGGCCTAACATCCCGGCCTCAGGTTGGCAGCGCACCATTACCACCTTTGGTGTCTCAAGGCGCGTCTTACAGTCAGGAAATCCGTCTGCCTGTTTGCCTTTCAATATCATAAAATAAATTATCTAATATTTACTACAAGGAGTTCAAATGGCCTTACGTGAAATCATCTTTCGTTCAATTTGATTTTAGACGGTACTATTTTCAATTGACTTACAAATATTAGGAATAGGTAAGAGAAGGTTGACTGCGGTTTTTTTGTGTTTTTACCCTGAGTCTATAATATTGTTTGTGTTTCTCATTTTTTAAAAATTTTTGATAATTTTATTTGTTTGAAATCAAGTGTTTCGGTTAGTCCCAATTAGGTATATCAAAATCTTAAATAAAATCTCATTTGTACAAAAATATTTAAAAAGGTGCACTAAAAATAATTATGTAAATTTATGAAAGACAATGTGTCTTTGGTGCTACCAAAGGTGTCATTTGCTGAGAATAAACTAAACTTATTTTAGATGCATGCTACATTTTTCAGTTGCAATAAAATCAAAAGAGATGAATTATTTAAGACATGTCAGATTAGTCTGAACATGTCGAGTTGTGACGTTTTTGATCAACATTTTCCGGTGTATAGAATAAACATCATCAGAAGTGTCGTTTACAGACTAATTTGACAGCAATAAAAGTGTTTTGGTTTCTTTTTTTTATGAAATTGGAAGACAAACAAGCAGACGGATTTCCTGATGGTAAGAAATTCATTAAACCTAGAGAACCGTAACACGTCATGACGTTATGGCGGCAAGAATAGGTAGGACGGTGGTACCAATCCGGGTGAGTCGCTGCGAAACTCTACCACCTGGTTAGATGCCACGGTGTTAGTGACGATAAGCCTATGCTCGCTTTTTTACGAACTGCCTGGCAGGAAGGCAGATGGTGTATTCTGCAAATGAGGTCGAACCAACACGGGGACGTTCTTTTATTACTGGCATTACAATAAGATAGCGATAACTTAAAATTAGTTTAGTGATTGAGCAACGAAATTGTCACTATTGTTCAATAATTTCCACCTAAGTCCTTTCCTTTCCTTCAATACTGTCTTTACCATAAGGACACACGGGGCCAGTGCCCAGGGCCCTATACTCAGAGGGCCCCGAGAAATCGAATGTTTCTCTCACATTTAATCTTTTTCAGATTTACTCGAATCAATACACTTTTAGGAATAATTTCAGCGATTCAAACACCATCGTAATTAACCAGAAATTTCATTATCAAGACATTAATGCCAATCAGCTTAAAACCGAATGTTTTTATTAAAGTCAATATTTAAAAGATATCGCAACACCAGTAGCGGATTTAAATATCTCAGCCTTATATTCCTCGCTAAAGTCTAAATAATTAGAAGAAACCTTTTTAATTCGTTTTTTAATGACTAAGTAATTTGCCAATTATAAGCATGGAAATTGATATGTGATATTCTTCAGAAAATTGAGTGTGACAATTTAGTAGAAGATTTTGCTTAACAGAAATCTCGAAAGAAACTACTATCGTTATCATAAAAAACAGTAGCATAGCTACTAATATTAATGACAAACTGTAATATGTGTGATTACCCATAATGAAGCAGATCGTATTAAAAAAAATAGTAAAATTTTGCATTCCAAAAGGGCCCCAAGGTTTTATATGCTCAAGGGCCCCAGCATGGTCTAAGACGGCCCTGCTTTCCTTATAGAATTCAGAGCACTTTCCTTACACACTCACATCGGTTCTAGGACAGTTGTTCAAAACTCATGACGCCGCTAGACCGTTCCGTAACATTTCGCTAAGCCCGCATAAAAGCATCGCGTATTTGTTGAATCTGCTTCCATTTTCAAGAACCTTCCAGTTGATCGTTACTAAAGGTTCGTTGATAATCATATTTTCGGTTTTTTTTATGATAAAGGAAGGCAAAGAAGCAGACGGATTTCCTGATAAATTTACCGGCCACCTTACCCTCCTAACAGAAATAGGTAAGGCGGTGGTACCAATCCGGGCGAGTCGCTTTGAAACTCTACCACCTAATCAGATGTCACGGTGTTAGTGACGGTAAGCCTACGCTCGCCTTTTACAAGTTGCCTGGCAGGAAGGCAGATGGTCTATTCTACAAACGAGCCCGGACCAACACGGGGAAATATAAGCGGATTATTCTAAATAAATAGTTTAGATGATTCTTTAATAATATTATGCATCGACTTGCACACATTAACCGTCTTATTACTAAATATGGACTAATTAATGTAAGAGTAAAATTAAGTTGATGTTATTATAGTTTGTATCACATTGTAATAAAAGCTTTGATACCAGGTTGAACTTTGGAATACTTTACTCTGTGTTTATTAATAATACGTAAGGGTTTAGTCTATGATAATGATGTGATTTTACATTACTCGTGTTTTAACGTTACTTTGTTTAGTTTTACAATTTTGATGTAAAGTCTGTTTTTATAAAATTACGAGGACTTTGTACTTTATTTTGTATTGTAAATTAGCCTACAAAAATATTTTATGATTATGTTTACATTATATTCCCTAATAAACCCAAAGATTTCTTTTATCCGAGTTTTAATTGGGTATTGCTCAAGTATTTAGGTAACGTGATCTCTAGTAAATTGTGTAGATATTTGTATTTAATTTTCGTGTTACCATGGATTTCGTGTTTTATTAAACCTTGAAGATTCTGTCTTAGAAGAAATATTCACTCACTTTGCTTCTCTCACACTTTCTTACAATGAAATCATACTGACAACAAATACAGAAGCGTATCATGATTAGTAAGTAACGCTAGTGCCATAAAAATAAGTTTATTTAAAGAAAACTAGAACAAGAATAACGTTACTGACAATTATTGTAGCTTATTTGCATTCCAATATTGCATCTGTGGTCTAGCGGTCCAGGTATTGGACTTGACTGCATGAAGTCCCGGGTTTGATTCCCGGGTCAGGCAACAAAAATAAAATTTGGTTATTCCAATTTTCTAATAAAAAAACGCTGCTCGGGATTGGATATGTGTCGGGTTGAAGATAGGGTTGCCATCTAACCCATTAAGGGACTTAGTGTCTTCGGCTAGTCGTGGGTGCTCTGGTTTTGCCTCTGCCTACCCCTTCGGAAATATGGGCGTGAAGATATTTAGGTACTTACTTTGCATTCCAATACAAAAGATAACTTGAAATAATAACTCACATTTACACATATTTTTAACAATCCAATTACAAAGATAATCGAATTTTCTTTTGTATCTATCTCGATCGGATGTCAAATGTATCAAAATATCTGCGATTGGACTGCGGTAAAACGCCCCTTTGTTACAGAACGTAATTGAAACTTATTTCAATCTGGGTAATTTATTAAATAAAATTTATGGTTTCCATTTCAAATACAAATAATCCGGAAAGATAAGTCCTTGTCCCTTCCAGATGTCGGATTACAACTCGCTAAGCCACCTGTTAATGTTTACAGCCTTTCAAAATGCCTGTTTAATTACTTCAGGTTCAACCAAATAACTTATTAAGTCTTTTTGAAAACCCATCGAGAAAAGAGAAGTTATAAGTTTGGCGTACCTGTGTGTATGTCTGTTTGTAACATTATAACTTTTGAACGGATGGACCCATACGATTTTTTTGTTTGAAAGCTGTGTGGTCGAGATGGTTCTTAGTTACATAGCACGTAGGTTTATGTCTGGGGATATAAAAAAATAACTTTTGTGTTTAATAAGTTTAAACTTAAAACATGGATGGATATAGGGTACCTGGGGAACATAAGTTGACATTCCACGATTAAATCGCTCGGGTGTTATCTGAAGGTGGTGTCAAGAGTGTTTGTATGAATGTAGAGAAAGCCCGGCAGGTCTGCCAGGATCATGAGCTTTGGCAGTCGATACTCCCTGCTTGCCCCGCAAGGAACTTTGTGTAAAGATATGTATGTGTGTGTGTTTAAATTTAAAACAAATCGAACTACATTTGTATATAAACAATATTTAGTGCCCGCGGCTGCTCCCGTATTTTATTAATTTATCTGTCCCTCTGAAATATAATCTGTTTATATTTTGACATAAAAAGCAGCCTATATCACTGCCAACTTAAGCACGAAGCTAGAGAGTGAGATATGTGGTGGTGAATAGAAAACTTGCACTAATAAAAGAAATACAAACAAATATATTAAATACTAGCAGTTTCACGCAGCTTCGTCTGCATAACTTGGCTCTTACTTTACCGATTTTGATGAAACAGCCTAAGTTACTCAGGGATAATGTAGCATTCTAAGGGTGAAAGAATTTTTGAAATTGGTCCAGTAGTTTCGGAGCCTATTCATTTTAAACAAACAAAAAATCAAACATTTCCTCTTCATAATATTAGTATAGATAGATATATGATAATATCTTCATTTCTGTAACAATATTTCTCTATGTTTTATCTATTACTGTTATTAGTATATAAGATGCAATAATAGCAGAAATTCTGAAAATAAGTCAGCACTTCGTCGTGTATATTGAGGTATCGCGTCGTAAGCCCACAAAGGCGTGTGATTGGCCATGGCCTCTAAGGCTTTGAACGCCTGCAGTACAATTACGTGCTGCGCTACGAACGTGACGTCACAGCTCTGTAAGCTACATGTTCCGCTTCGTAGCGTTTCAGGTAGTTCGTTTTTGTTCCGCAAAAGATTTTATTGCTAAATTCAATTTGTGGCCCGCAAGAAATATTTAGTGCTGAAAATATATCACCTGCATTGGTAGGGTTAAGTATAGAAATGATTCAAGCTCAGTAAAACTGCAAAAAACTTCTACGTACTTCTACATACATACTTCTTTTTATAATTCTTACTTACTACTTACTTCACGACTTTATATTCTTTTTTCAAAAGATTCGATTTAATTTTTATTAAAGATTTTGATCGACAAAAATTTCTTTTACATTTTAATAGTAGTTTATTGATGTCTTTTACATAAACAAGAATGTAAGCTTTATTAAACTCGAAGATTACTACTGAGATCATGATAAAATTAATATGGAGCCTTGCAATCATGACTTACCTTTCCAAAAACAAAAATTGGTTAGTTATTAACATGAAAACATGTAGTAGAGTTGAGGACCTTTTCTTTCTAGAGATAGCCATTCCACCCCTTCAGTTTGTATAGGAAAGATAGAACATGTTTTTGCTTGCAATTTTCCCAGTTTCCCTTTATAAAAGCTTTGTCCTGGCTACAACTAACACAATAAAAAAAGAATTTGCTAAATCGGTCCAGCCCTTCAGAAGTTATGCGCTTAGCAACATATTTAGCGATTCATTTTTATATTACAGACTAGCTGCTCCGGCGAACTGAAAATATTGAAGTAATATTTTTCCTATTTTCCCTGCAACTTTCCTGGTATTTCTTTTCATAAAAACCTTCTCCTGGTAATAACAAATACAATAAAAAAAGAATTAGCCAAATCGGTCCCGTCGTTCGGAAGTTATGCGCTTACCAACACATTTAGCGATTCATTTTTATATTATAGATAATCGGGAAATCTCTAGAAAATTGGAGATAAAATTATCACGTATGTTAATTGTTTATCGGTTAAAAAACAGCATCATTTCATTCGATTAAAAGATCTTCCCAGAAGAACAACTCCTAAATCGTCCAACATAAGTTTTTCCTATGAATTATGTTCGATGCCTGCGTTGTCGTTATGTTTTGCTTACGTTTTTTAATTTGATTTTCTGTTATGGCATAGAAATCTTAAAGAACACTTTGCAAAACTACATTTTATATGGCAAACCGTGTGCGATAAGAACATCGACTAGTGTTCAAAGCCACGGACTATAGTTAGTTATTTAGTTTGTAAGATAAGTGACTAACAATAATTTATTTGTTCACATGTACTACATCAACAGACATGAGGTAGTCACGTGGTAAGTATCTACATTTGGAAACTTTTTTGTTACTTTTCCTGTAGGTTTTTTAATAATATGGTACTTTTACCAATGCGTCAAGTTTATATAACTCAAAAATATCGCCAGGATCGGCGGTATTTATGTAATAACTAGCTGTTTGACTGGGACTTCATCAAAATCGGTCCAGTGGTTAGCAGTGAATGCTTATCAGAAAGATACACAGACTTTCGTATTTGTAACATTAGTATTAAAATGAAGGACATGAACGAAACTTATTTCATCTGTATTTTCTCTCCATGTTGGTCAGGGTCTGATGAGTGAAATAGAACATCTGCTTCTTCGCCTGTCAGTTCGTAAGAGGTGTGCAAAAAATATAGGTCATCACTAACGAGACCACTGGTGGTAGGTTGCTGTACAGCTAATTGCCTGGTTATGGATCCTCGCACCTCCTTACCTATTCCTACCGCCATAGCGACTCTGAAATGTTCTGGTCTGGAGGGTAACCGGTAGACTAACAGAATAGGTCTTACATCCCGGTACCAGTAATATCTTTGATGTCTTTAGAACGGGGGTATTTCTTATAGGTTTATTCGGTGTTAGCAATTCATTTTAAATGTATAAAGATAACTTCTTTATAAAAATGACAAAAATCCAAATATCATTCTTTATCTTTTATTTTTTCACACTTTATGTACTTTTAAATAAATTGAAACACCCGAAACTACTATTTTTTTACACGTGTAAGCAGTTTTTTTTTTAAAGGTTCACAATGCCGTTTTCTATTATACGAGTAAGCGCCTTCGCACGGGTTAAATTAGTTATTAAACTCTAGTAGGATCACTTGTACATTCATGGGTCCAATATTTATTTTTAAATTAGCTTCTAATAAAAGTTAAACAACGATATATTTCACAGTTTAACTTATTACAAATTTAATCCAAGAGCGTGGAAGCGACCTTTGGAGCACCTTCTATAGGCAATTTGAAGCCAGGAGATCAATATTAAACTTTGAGTTAGCTTTAAACTATAGTTAAATCACTTTATGTTTGACAGTTTAACTCGTGATTAAAAACCCAGGAAACCTTGTGAGTGATAGACGGAATATGTATAAAGATGATAATATGTATACCTATATATGTTTTTCGAGCGCTGGGCTTCTTTGAAAAATTTGGACAACTCGTACAATTTTAGCATCGGTTTTTATAACTCCATCATTTTTACTGATGTTTTGGCAGAGTTTTGCAATGGCTAACTATTCACTGTTAACAAAGGAACCATTTATTTAAATAATATCTTCATAAAATTTTGCTGTCAATTAATATAAACAATTGCAATAATTTAATCCCAGTGGTGGTCTTTTACAGTCCATTTTTAAACATGACTGATACCTGCCATGTCTCAGACTACTTAGACTTTCGCAGCCTCTTCTAATTTTTTTTCTTGTTTATTCGACTTCAGGGACTTTTTCTAGAATTTTAGAAGTTAGTAACAAATAGCAGTTCCACTTTCCACTTCTTTTATTTCCAAATTCGTCAGACTGTTCGGCAAAATGAGTCCATTTAGGGACTTTTTCGTAAGAAATGAGATCTCATAGAGACAATCCCCTAGAGAAATATACGAAGACGTTATCGCATCGTTTTTAATGATCAATTTCAATTACCTGTCTAAGATAAGAATACAAATTCTGCAGCAGAGCCGCCCTGATAAATACCAAACAATTATATTTTAGAATACCGTACTTGCTCGTAAGTAAGTAAGTATCTTCACTCCCATATCACCGAAGAGGTAGGCAACGATATAACCAGGGCACCCAAGACACTAAGTCCCACATTGTGATAGGTGGCAAGAGTATCGCCAACCGGGCATATAACCAATTTAGGACAACGTTATGTTTATTAGCAAATGGAGATTTTGTAATTATTGTTATTGCCCGACCTCAAGTCCGACGCTGGAACCCGGGAGCTCAAGAAGTCAGGTCCGATGCTGGACTGCTAGCCCACAGAGGCAACACAGGTACTCGTGCTAGATTATTAAATAATTCACAAGTCTGTGATCATAGTAATTATAATTTATCATTAAAAGCGATGCGATAACGTCTTAGTTTATTTATCTAGGTGATTGTCTCTATGAGAACGCATTTCTTTTCTCACGAGTTAAACTGTCAAATATAAAGTGATTTAACTAGAGTTAAAAGCTAACTCAGAGGTTAAAATCTCCTGGGTTACAGTTGCCTATAGAAGGGCGCTCCAAAGGCCGCTTCCACGTTATTGGATTAAATTTAGTAATGAGTTAAACTGTCAAATATACCGGGGTTAGACTCTTACTAGAATTCAGATCATGTGGAAAGAATGACAGATGAAAGATTGGCAAAGCAGATCTACAATGCGAATGTGGATGGAAGTAGGTACCCGGGGAGACCAAGGCTGACATTTCACGATCAGATCAGATATTATCCGAGGGTGGTGTCAAGAGTGTCCGAAATCCGCGTGTTTGTATAAAATGGGTAATGAATGTGGAGGATGCCAGACAGGTTTATCAGGATCGTGAGGTCTGTCACTCGATACTCTCGCCTACTCCGTAAGGGACTTGGCGTGAAGATGAGTACTAGAAGCTAACTTTTTTTATGATATTGGAAGGCAAACTAGCAGACGGATTTTCTGATGGTAAGAAATTCCCGCCGTCTAGAGACACCAAAGGCGGTTATGGTGCGTTGCCAACCTGAGACCGGGATACCGGATTACCGGGTACTTTACCCTCCAAACCGGAACACGTCATGACGTTATGGCGGCAGGAATAGGTAAGGCGGGCAAGTCGCTGCAAAACTCTACCACCTAGTCAGATGTCATGGTGTTAGTAACGGTAAGCCTATGCTTGCCTTTTACGAGCTGCCTGGCAGGAAGGCAGATGGTCTGTTATGCAAAGGAGCCCGGACCAACATGGGGAAAAATATTGAAACCCGGAATGTGCAAGTGTCCCTAATACAGATTAATAACTTTTTTAACCCGTGCGATGGCGCTGACAACCACTTACATCAGAAAACGGCCTTGTGAACATTTTCCCAGAAAACTGCCCACAAGTTACGATACGTGGATAACCGCTTGGACGTTGTCCAAATTGATTTGTATAATAAAATCTCATATTTAACTTGAAGCATTGTTTCGTTGCCTTCAAATCGGGTTGATTAACCGGCACAGGTCTTTATAACCTGTGTTGCTCATAGTCTCGCGTTCGTTCTGGCCGAGGGCCAGGGGATTCTGAGTGTCGGAAAACAAAAGCGCTGCCCAACAGCTCTTACAAATATATGAGTTTGGTTGTCACAGCCAAATGATCCCGATATAAAGAGGTTGATACATTACCAACAAATATTCGCTTTGGAAATAGTCCGTTTGTAAAATGGCGCTTACTTTAAGATGATACCGAATTACCTACCATCAAATGCTATTACAGTTTTAAAGTTGTTTGAGTCTTCAATATTCAGAATTTAAAGCTTAATTACATTACACTTTTGGAACGAAGTCCCTTACGGCAGTCTTTGAGGAGATAGGGATTTTGCTGCGCGACCGAACTGAAAACAATGTGATTTTAAAATCCGTATGAAAAAAACCGTGGAATAAAACCGTTAAATGAGACGTGCGCAGGTGCGACAGCCGTATACACAAGCGAGTAGTGTATAGTACCTTTCTCTATCTCCCTCACTCTATCCCGCTAATGCATAGTATATTATACTCATGAAATGTGTCGATTCTATATTATTTAGCTGAAGGAACTTCGTTCCCTCCCTCCTTCGTTCCCTCGACACCATATTTATTTTTAAATTATTTATCCATTTTATTTTATGTTCAAGTTCAATGAAAAAATAAGAAACTACTAACAAATATTAAATAGCACAAACGATGAACTTGCCATTGACGAGATATATTTCAGTAATAATCAAATTACCTCTTGTATGTGGAAACAAACAGACGGATACATATTTTGTTGTACTTGCATTTAGGAAAGTACAGGCGTTGATTCAAACGTCAAAAAAATTGTTGTCAATTCTTATGCAAAGGTAAACTGGGGCAGACTGTTATTTTTATTTTATGAAGGCAATGAATTTAATGTCATCAGCCTGACCACCTTCATACACCGGGAAAATGTGACGTAAAAAAAATTGTAGACATCTCCATATTACTTCAGACATGTAAATATATAGCCGTATAGCTAAAAAATAACTCCAATACGTCGTTTAATAGCTATTATATTACACGCGTACACACACTTATAAATAACAAACTGCTCTTTTTCCGTTGGAGGTTAAGAAACAAGTATATCTCAATCTAATATACGGGGTTTCTTATTTCGGTTATCTCTATACCTATATATACGCAGTAAGCACTTAGTTGCTATCGCGGTCAAACAATGTTGGAATAGAAATAGGCTAAAAGGGGTGAGCAGCTATCGCATGCGGGGCACGTTTTAGCCTACCCAAAGGAGGAGAATCGCCCTGCTTTGTGTCAGTAATTGTTTGCTTTAATATTTCTATTTTCTCTATTGGCAAATGTTCTCGATGTCTACACGTAGTATTGAATTTATCAATTTATTTTCTGTCTTATTATATACCTTGAAATCTAATTAATTTATTGCTATAAATTAATTGCATTAAGTTCGCCCACGTTCTTTATTTTACTCAATTGAATGTTATATGTCCTGTAGAAATATATTTTTCTAAATTATACGAAGAACGAGCTTCCTTTAATATAATTTTACTTATTTATTTGCGTTACCACTGTTTTGTGTAAAAAATATTTTAGTGCTCGTTACCAGATTTTGTTTGAATACGAACAGTCCAAGCATAGACTGTTCGTATTCAAACAAAATCTGGTAACGAGCACTAAAATATTTTTTACACAAAAAGTCTATGCTTGGACTGTCAAAACTAGGTCATACTTGTTTCAAATAAATTTTGCTGTTATGTACAAACAGAAATGCTAAAACGACTAGTCATGGGTGCCCTGGTTGTGCCTCTGCTTACCTCTTTGGGGATTTGGGCATGAAGATGCTTACTTTGCAAACAGGAAAGCTGAAGTTCGATAAATGTTTTAATATTAAAAGCGTCCCAGAAAGTCAATTGTTTGTGGAAAATATTCATTGTACGTTCGATGGATTGTTGCTCTGATGAAGGCATTAAAAATTTAAACAATATATTTAACAATAAAATATATTGTTTTAAGTGTCTTAGCCTATGTATTTCAATAAGTAAAATTTAGGCCGAACGGTTTCTTGTTAAATATTTCTATCCATAAAATTCTACTTTTGTGTTTTATAGTATTTTTATACTGTTATCACTTTATCGCTTTCGTCCAGTATCCTACGTTGTTGGACTTGACTCCTTGAGGTCCCTGGTTCGATTTCCGGGTCAGGCAACAAAAAAATTAGAAAATGTGTATTTTCAATTTTCTTATAAAAATATTGTTGTCTGGGATTGGATTTGTGCCCGGTTGGCGATAGGCTTTGCAACCTATCACATTGTGGGACTAAGTGTTTTCGGCTAGTTGTGGGTGCCCTGGTAGTGCCTCTGCTTATCGACGTGAAGACAGATACTTTTTTTGTTATCACTTTATAAACAGTAAGCACTTACTTAGTTGCTGTGGCCAGTTTTTTGTATAAAAAGAGCCTAAAAGGGTTGAAGTATCGACGAAGTATGAAGAGCTCTTATGATTGAGGTTATTTAAAGGCTGATAATTACATAGTAAAAATGCATATCAAGGTATTGTAATTTATTGTTGAGATTTTTTATCAATGCGCTTTTTTTTAATTTTATGAGTTTTTATACACCATTGTATACAAGTAGGTACGACAACCTCGTGTGACGTATATATACCACATATTACAAACACTATGCCTAGTATAGGCATAATATTTGTAACATGTAGTATACTATGTAGTATATTGTGTTCTACTGTTCGTACCTGCTAAGATTCTCAAAAGAGGCAGATATGAATGAATATTCTACTTGAGATCCAACTGATCCCGGATTTGCCAATATACTTTGTTAATAACCCACAATATGTTTTCTTGAATTCAGTTCATTTTTCAACTTTCTCCCTCTTTTATACCGAACACATTCCGTTAAAAGGTGTCGGACATCACTAATTTTTACCACAATCTTCCAAACCGCTTTACCTTTTCCTGCCGCAATAGCTTCAATGACGAGACATAGGCTTACCGGACATGTTCCGGTTCAGAGGGTAATGTAGCCGGTAAACTTACTTTTGCTCTGAGCTTAAGATCCCGGCCTCAGGTTGGCAACGCATCATTACCACCTTTGGTGTCTCAAGCAGCGTAAATTTCTTACCATCAAGAAATCCGTCTTCTAATAACATAAAAAAACCTGATAAAATAATTAAATCGCTTGTTTAAATATATACCTAGAAGTAGCTTAGACATTAAAATCGATGAAGCATATCGTAAACATTCTCACAGTATTTATTAGCATAGCCTTTATGTGTGGTCTGACAAACAAAGTCGTTTTTCAAGCCATCTCCTCTTGGTAGAGGCGGTTTATGGTTAATGTGGCGTCGATGTGTCCAGACAAATAACATGATTTCGTTAACTTACTCTCCTACCGATTTATATGTTCGGTGCTGTCTTTTTAATGCTTTTCACTGTAAGTATATTATGCTGAATTTCTTTTACCAGAGTTTCCATTTCACGAGTGGTCTTGTTTGGTTATATTGTTTGGTTTATTGTAGGACTTTTTCTACGAAATTGGAAGGCAAACAAGCAGATGGATATCCTGATGGTAAGAAATTCAAGTCGTCTAGAGACACCAAAGGTGAAAATGGTGCGTTGCTAACCTGAGGCCGGAATGTTAGGCCTCGAGCAAAAGTAAGTTTACCGGCTACTTTACCCTCCGAACCGGAACATGTCATGACGAATAGGTAAGGCGGTGGTACCAATCCAGGCGAGTTGCTGCGAAACTCTACCACCTAGTCAGATGTCACGGTGTTAGTGACGGTAAGCCTGTGCGCGCCTTTTTCGAGCTGCCTGGCTAGGAAGGAAGATGGTCTATTCTGCAAAGGAGCCCGGACCAACACGGGGGAAAAGTACTACATTTTACTTATTTTTAATAATTTTTGAAGTGTTGAAATAACATACCAATTTCTGAAATAAATATAAAATTTTAAAGTGATTATAAGTGTCACACATTGTTTTTGGCTATTATTCCTAATTGAAAAAGTATATAAGTATGACACTTAAAAAATGTACTAATTTTAACAAAGGACACGCTCCTTTTTATTCTTCCTAAACTTATTTTGGTAGGAAGGTAAAAAATAAACTTTAGATGTAAAACAAACCCCTGTTAGCTGTAGGTATGTTTATATTAAATAATAATTTGACCGCCTCGTTGGTCGAATGGTTAGCATACACGCCTAACTAAACCAACCAACCGCGAGGTTCGGGTTCGATTCCCGTCGGGGCAGGCATTTTTGTGATGAACATTTGGATGTCTGCATTTCGGGGTCTGGGTGTTTATTAAATTTATTCTAGAATCTATTTAAGTATTTCTTTGTGTTAGATTCGTTGACTAACACCCATAACGCAAGCATATAATTTGCTTACTTTGGGGTTAGATTCGATTTGTATGACTTATGACTTTTGTTGAATTTCTTAAAGTAAATATTGTTTATTCTTTCTTTAAGAATAATTTAAATAAACTATCAGATAACTATGACTCATCACGTTTACAACATTTTAAATCGTTTATTGCTAAGCGTCATTTTCACTACTAAACAAGACAATATAATAACTTGGTTTAGTCATTAAAGTCATACAATGTATCACGCAAAGCTTGCCAAGCGACACTAATAAAATCATAATTGAAAACCAGTGCAGGGAGGTTATTATGGTAATATAATGATCTGTCGTATCGTTATCGTGTCGAACGATATCTTCTCGATTCGATGAAAATCGATAAGCTATCTTGTACTTAAGTACTTGCATACGGGTAACATCATATATATTAGAACATTTAAAATAGAATGATACCCCGTATTGGTTCGGGCTCCTTTGCAGAATCGACCAACTGTCTTCCTGCCAGGCACCTCGTAAAATGCGAGAATAAGCGTACATCTGACTAGGTGGTCGATTTTCGCAGCGACTCACCCGGATTGGTACCACCGCCTTACCTATTCCTGTCGTCATAACGTCATGACGTGGTCCGGTTTGGAGGGTAAGGTAGCCGGTAAACTTAGTTTTGCTCGAAGCCTAACATCCCAGTCTCAATTTAGCAACGCACCATTGCCATCTTTGGTGTCTCCAGGCGGCGTGAATTTCTCACCATCAGGAAATCCGTCAGCTTGTTTGCCTTCCAATATCATAAACATAAAATCTATTATTTTGTTTTCCGACTTCGATTATGAAGAGTATTAATAAATATAATAAAACTAACGGCCCGCCCGCGCCGCGCACGTATATAAAATATATTTAAAAACCTTCGTCTTCAGTCACTTTATATGTTTAAAAAAACCGCATCAAAATCCGCTGCATAGTTTTAAAGATTTAAGCACACAAAGGGACATAGGGACAGAGGAAGCGATTTTGTTTTATACTATGTAAGTGATACAATATAGAATGATGATAATGTATTAAAAGTCACTTCTTATCCTGATCGTTTTTGTGGGGGATTTAAAAAAGGTCAAAATGTATACGAAACCAAGTATAACAGCAAATGCTTCACAAACAAGTTTTATCCTTTTTATTTATAACTCGCCCTCTTGCAGATAAACCATGAGTTTCAAATGATTTTCCTTTTACAGAACTCGACATGGGCTGAGGCTTCGTCAGTCTGATTTTGCGTGGGGAACAACATGAGGGGCACAAATCTGACAGTTGCTTAAATTTACCCTTTGTTGGTTGTTTTATTCTACTATATTTGGTTAAAAATGAGATTAGTTATTTATTTATAATAAGTAAGTAAGTGTCCCCATATCCCCGACGAGGTAGGCAGAGGCCCAACTGGGGCACCTACGACTAGCCGAAGACACTAAGTCCCACAATGTGATATGTGGCAATCTTTTCGCCAACCGGGCATATATCCAATCCCGAGCAACGTTTTTTTTAATTAGAAAATTGGAAAACCCAATTGTCTTTTTTTGTTGCCCGACCCGGGAATCGAACCCGGGACCTCATGCAGTCAAGTCATTAGTGTCCGCACACATTTGTAAAGATTAACAGGTACTAAAAGCATACATTGGTTGTAGTTACCCAGAGAGACCTAGATTGACAATTCACGATAAAATTGCAAATTTTTATGCCACTTTTCGTTGTAATGTTATAACTCAAGAACGGGCTCACCTATCCAAACCAAATGTTAAGGCTTTGTTCGGACTATTTAGTAGATGGTTTATGTGAAGTTTGGATAAAATCGGTCTAGCGGTTCTTCATTTATCACATTTTTTGTAAAAATGAATTCAATAAATGGCGGATTGTTTTGTTAATGCCTAATGGGTATTTTTCTGTCAAATTGAAACTTTTTTCAGATAGGGATTGTGCTGTCATATTGAAACTTTTTTTAGTTGTTTTTTTTCTTTTTTTGTTTTATTGTGTCATGTCATTCATGCAATCATAAACGTAGCGAAGCACGTACCGGACCGCTAGTATATTATACGAGCGGTGACGAAAGGGTGACGGGTGACGGTTTGGCTGGAAGATTTGTGTGTGTGTGTGTGTGTGTGGGTGTGTGTGTGTGTCTGTCTGTGTGTGTGTGGTGTGTGTGTGAGTTCAAAGCAACATGTTCTATCCTTAGACATATCTAGAAAAAAAATCATACAAAGGCTATGAACTGTCTAACATCTTCCACAGGTCTAATAACGGCATCGCCAATCGAGTAATTGTTAAAAATACCACCATAGAAATAGATTCTGACAATAATCCTGCAAAGGTATTAAAATTAGCAAACATAAAGTTGGAAATTAATTACTTAAAATATCTTTCATTAATTTGAAATATCCTGAGAATACAAAAAAGTGAGTGTTGAGAAATGCTTTACGCCTCCACACCAAATTGTAGCTATAATGCAGAGTAATTAAGACAGTCAGCTCTGTAGTACGTAATTCCATGGGTTCAAACACATATTTTTTTTATTCCATGTATGTTTACAGAAAGACACAAAAAAGTATCTTATAATGCCTTGATTTGACAATATGTAATGGGAATAAATATTGAGATAAAACAAATTATTCCAAAAGAGGTCATTTTAGGCGACATTTTAAATAGAAAAGGCTTAATTTTTAAAAAAATTTCGTCAACCTATTATTTTTCATGACCGCTGCTTACGTAGCAGTGACACATATCGTGATTTTTGTTGTTGCTTATAGTGAGAACGTATTTATATGTAAACTCATATTTATTTTTAGATGAATAAGCAACATCAAAACTCAAATACAATGCTTTCTTTAATCATGTTTTAACTAAATGACAAATATTCCAAGAATCTGAAATATTAAAATGAATTGCTAAATGTGTTGGTAAGCACATAACTTCCGAGTAACTGAACCAGTTTGGATAATTCGTTCTTTTTTGTGTTAGTTATTTCCAGAAGAAGGTTCTTAAATAGAGAAAAACTGGGGAAATTGCAGGTGAAATGGGATAAACAATATTTTATTTTTCCCATACAAACTGAACAGATGGAACGAAGTTCGCCAGGACAGCTAGTAGTAATTATTAAGTATACTTCTTTTTTATTGGAATCCGATGCATATGACAACCTTAGAAGTATATATTTAGTTTTTCAAATTACTGTAATGTATTTTGTAATTAAAATTTATGGGTTTGGATAATAGGGTAGAGTTTGTCGACAAATTTATTTACATAAGAGGCTTTAATGTCAATTTCAATTTCAGACTTTCAGTGGCAATATAGCGTCAGCGATCGTTAATGTGTTCCATATTGGAGAGATTGTCTATAGTCTCATAACAACTCTATAGTCTGTATCTATAGTTCCTTGTGTGCGGTTTCCAGGTTGGCTTTAACAGATAAAGAAATCATTCAAATACTGTAAAACACTTTGGAAACGTCCGCTGTAAATAGCAATTATCTATTTTATCAAAACAATGTGTCATCAATATATTCATGTATTTTGTTAGAAGTCATGTTTTATCTAAAAAATAGTCGTTTTTCAGATACTAGCACACTTGTACTAGTAACATTTGGACTTTATTTTCCATTTTCTTTTAGCGCCAAGGAGCAGTTTTTTTGTTCTTAAATGATAAATGAAATAAAATTAAAAATTAAAAAAAAAACCCCGACAAAAACTTAATTTCTTTTTAAAAAGTAAAAAAAAATATCCGAATATATTTAAAGACATTCGGTTAATCTTCCCACTTTTATCCCCCACAACTTTTAACAACTACACCGATTTTCATCAAACATATCTAAGAACACTCGCACATAAGTTATTTTTAATACAAAAGAAACTAAATGGAAATCACTGCATCCGTTAGGGAGTTATGATGCCACAGACAGACAGACAGTCACGTCAAACTTATAATACTCCTCTTTTTGCGTCGTGGGTTAAAAAATAGTATTTGATGAACGTGGGCGATTTATATTAACAAAACAGGAAATCCGTCTGCCTTTCTATAATGTAAAAAGTGAACTCTCTGTATGTTCGCTGCTCGCGTGGCAGTGACACATGTCGTTATTTCTGTCGTTGCGTTTAGTGATCGCATGTTTTATTTCCAGTGCGTACTCGTGTTTATTTGTAGATGACGAGAACGAGTCCGCCTGTCGGATATTTCGGACAATCTGTGACATGGTTTTCATTTGTATTATCTGTGCGTTACGTAGTTCGGAGATTTTCCAAGGAAATTGACTTTAGTTCTTTATTTAAATTATGTTGTTTACTTGCTGACCATACAGACGTTGAAAATCCACTGAAAATGCTAAAAAAGAGTAAGTAAGAGTAAACTTCAGGCGTAGTGCGTAGACTACGGGAAATATAGACTAATTTGTGTTTTAAAATCTATTTGTATACTAGCTGACCCAGAAGACTTCGTATCGCTTAACATTAATGCTTCGACAGTAGCGCAGTCTGTCGGATTCAATGTAAAACATTCCAAAATCAACAACTACTTATTATTAAAAAATAATTCAAAAACATTTCTCAGGAAACCAAATTGTAAATTTAAACCACTCTCGAATTCCCTTGAACACACACGAAAAGTTTCATCTACATCGGTCCAGTGGTCTAGAAGGAATTCAGTGACCAACACACGAATACAAGAATTATTTATACAGATATAAGAAAATAATACCTATGTAAAGGTTATAACTAAGATAATGTCGTTAATTTCATAATGTAGCAGGAATTTAGTCCGAGCGCGTTAAAACAAGTCAACTTAAAAAAACAGTTAAGGAATCGTTTCTGATGTACATATCGTTTCTTATAATTCCATATTATTTGCAAGATATATGTAAGACTCATTATATAACAATACTAATAGCTGTCTATTTTTTTAACTAGATACTTGCTTTCTGCAAAGTTGAAGAAGTTATATAATTTTTGATTTCATTGACAGTGATTTTTATCTTAACAATATGTTACAGATATTTTTAACATTATTCCCACAAACTTTATGTTTGTACTGTGATAGTAACATACAGTTGTCACTATTTCAGCAATTTACTATCCCCTGTCAGATAAGAGCTTTCCGAAAAACCGTAGGTATTTGTTTTTAATTACCTTATTTAATTTGATTTCCTGATTACCATTTTTAACATTAATTTATCCAAGGACTTACCTGCTGGCTTTACATACAGCCGTAAAGGAAATTTATTGGAACCATTGTTTAAGTGGTAGGCACTACCAGGGCACCAACGACTAGACGAAGACACTAAGTCCTATAATGTGACAGGTGGAAAGCCTATCGCCAACCGGGCACATATAATTAAAAACCTAAACGAGTTTTACTTTTTTTTTTGCAGAAATTTATTCTGATTACGGGAAAATGAGAAACAATCAAACATTTTTTGACCTTGTTTAAAAATTTCAATATATTATCTTAGTATATTATTATCGCTATATGCTAATTTCCTAGAATTTTCTAAACGTTATGTACTACATTGATGAGATCGATTTACCCTTGTGAAGAGATATGCCTATAATACAGTTTACAGCTCCTAGTACTCAGTAATATTTATTTTTACGAACACTTTTGCCAATTTTAGAACAAGAGGCTTAAAAGTTACAATTAGAAACTCTGATACTTATTTAAAATTTTTTGTCACAGCTTATCGTCATTTGTAAGATTTAACGACATAATGACATTAAATAGTGTTTCCCACAAATAATGTGCAAGGTTGTTGCGTTCCCTTATTGCTAGCTATTAATTATATACGTTAAGCATTCTATAAATTTATTTTGATATAATAATTTTGAATATGTTAAGACTACAGTAAATAATTAATTTTAGTACAGAATAGCGAATAGTAAAGTAGTTTGATAATAAGTAAAATATTCTGTAGAGGCGTTGCGTACTTTTTTTGAATAGGTAAAAACTTCTAAACTCGCGTCAGGACATGTGACCTGATCGGAAATTTGTAAGACGGCGCAGGGCGCTTGCGCGAATGTTCGTGTTGTCATGTTTGTGTACGATAGCGCACTTAATGAATATTGTATTCTGCCATAAAAATATAGTACTTTCATACTCATAATTAAATCAATTCGTGCAAAATTATTCTCGAACCATTCCAAAAATCAAGTTTCAAGTTTTAACTTCTACCGGCACTCCCGGAGTGCAACCCGTCGTTTTTTTACTCAGATATTTTTAGTTACCTACTTTTGATACCTTCCGAATATAACACGTTTCGTTTAAATATGTACTAAAAAGTATCAACGCTTTTTGCTAAAAATCTCTTTATTCATTAAAAAGAGATAAAATCTCTCTCCCCTAAACAGTGTTTAGAGTTACAAAATATTTCACCGTGTAAAGCTTCACGAGCGACGAAACAAATAAAAAGTAACAGAATTGAAAAGTTCGCAGCTCCGCGTTGTAATTTTAAGTCCGGAACGAAACGGGATATCGAAGTGTCGGACTCGTGCTTGGCCGAGCGGAAAGACAAGGATGTTTGAATTAATTTCTACCTACAATTTACGACATCAATTGAGTTTGGAGTAGCGGAATATTAGTAATTCATAAATATTATAACAACGAGTTAATATTGTCTCTGTGCTGCAGCGGTCCGGCGTCGGACTTGACTTCTTGAGGTCCCGGGTTCGATCCCCGGGTCGGACAAGAAAAAATAGAAACTATATATTTTCAATTTTATAATTAAAATAACGTTGTCCGAGATTAGTTATATGCCCTGCAGGCGATAGGCTTGCCACCTATCACAATGTGGGACTTAGTGTCTTCGGCTAGTCGTGGGTGCCTGGTTGTACTTTTGCTTACCTTTTTGGGGATATGGGCTTGAAGTCATTTTTTTAAATATCTGTAAATGGTCCCTCCATGTTTTCCTCGTGTTGCTTCGGGGTCCTTTGAATAATAGACAGTCTGCCTTCCTGCCAGACAGCTCTTAGCATAGCATAAGCATAATTTAGTAACCAGTTCAGAGGATAAGGTAGGCAGTAAACTTACTTTAGCTTGAGGTCTAACATCCCAGCTTCAGGTTGACAACGTACCATTACCTTTGTTGGTGTTCTAGAAGATCAATATAAGTTTGAAATGAAACAACTGCATTCTAAAATGTTACACTTTTGTTTTATTATGTTTCCTTCAAAATTGTAATAGTAAATTAAAAATCCATTTCATATCGCTCATTCTGAAATTCTTGAATCTATTTTGTATTTACCACATAAACCCTAGGAAATCATGTTAATGTTAAAATGCGAAAGTTTGTATGTTTGTTTGGATGTTTGTTACTCCTTCACGCAAAAAACTGCTGAACCGATTTTCATGAAATTTGGCACGCACGTAGAGGGTAACTTGGATTAACACATAACATAATTTTTATCCCTAAAAAAATCCTGTAGGCTCATTATTCACGCGGGCAACGCCGCTGGCAACAACTAGTACACTATAATAAAGTATTATTTAAATTAATTCAAACAACTATCTACGGCACTAGTTCGATGTTGTGGTATTGTGACAGAATATTCGATACATCTGAGATGTAAGGACGGCAGAACACAATCGCGTATCTGATGTGACATAATCAAGTTAGGTTCCATTTATATCAGTAAAGGTAACGGTGCGATTCGAAGATAATAGTTTAGATTATTGAAATATGAAAGCATTTATAAACTAGTGGTCGCCCATTGGTCAAAATTAGACCATGACCAATTTTAATATATTTTAGATAAGAACGCCATTTTAATTTCTCAAGTCAAACTACTTTGTTTCCAAAATTTTTAGTGCGCCATCTGCGATCTTTTCGTTTTTATGATCTTTCTATGATCTATGAACATTCTTTGATCTTTTCGATCGTTATCATCAATATATTTATTTGTGTGTGTCAAATGCATGGTAGTGTGTTTAATGTTTTATTTATTGATTTAATGCACTGTATAAGCATTATTATTAAAAAATATTAGCGCTCTGCACTTCTCCCACACATAAACTATAAGTTTGCCAAATTTTATGCTCCTCCGTCTATGCAATTTTCGTAAAAAGTTTTGGCATCACGTCTTACTATATAAGTTAAATTAAACCAACATATAAATCATTAAGTATAGTCCCTTGCGGGGTAGGTAAAGGGTAGTGGTAATTGTGTTGCGCACTAACTAAACTAATTTTAGGTTATCGCTGTCTTCTTTCAACGATAGTAATAGAAAGGGACAAAACACTTTTAGCGGTGTCGGATTAGTCAGTACACGTTATTTCTTTAAACGTTTAATCTATCACTCGGACAATTAACATATCTGGACTAATCTTACGTGTACCTAATGTTGCATCCTCTTTGTTTTTGTTTCGTCAGAAAAAGATAGCATGAATCTAGAGTAAATTTTGCTTGTGAACAGCAGAATCATCACCGGTATCAAGTGTCATTTGTCACGATCGCTACCGATCTTCCCGGCTTCCTCCACATTTGTTACCATTTTATACAAACACGCCGGTTTCAGGGACTCTTGACACCAGTCTCGAATAATGTTCCGGCAAATTAATTTTTATGAATTAAGTTGAATAGTATTTTCTCTGTTTGAAAGCGCTGAAGAACAATTTCTCAAATCAAATTAATTAATTTTACTAGGTAGTAGAGTGCTTTGTGCAAGCTCGTCCCGATAGATTATGTGTTGCCTTACTTATGTGATGGCAGTGAAATAAATAAATGTCCCTGAACAAGTTACACAAATTGAATCTAAACCCAAAGTAAGCAAGTTATATGCTTGTGTTATGGGTGTTTGTCAATGATTCTGTTACATAGAAATACTTAAATAGATACCAGAATATATTTAACAAACACCCAGAAGCGGAAATGCAGACATCTAAATGTTCATCACACAAATGCCTGTCCTCGTCGGGAATCGAACCTAAGCCTCGCGGTTGGTCGGTGTATTAAGGCGTGTACGTGTGCTATTTAAATGTAAGAATTACGATACAAAACAGATACTGGTAGTTAATTTGTAGCCCACTTTTAAACTAATTTTAAGTTATCGCTATCTTCTTTCAACGAAAGTAATAGAAAGAGACAAATTTTTTATTGCTTCAAATTAGTTTGTATCAATATGTCATATACATACGTATCCTATTAATATTATAAGTGCGAAAGTATGTCTATTTGTTTGATACTTCTTCACGCAAAAACTGCTTAACAGATTTTCATGAAATTTGGTACACATATAGAAGGTAACTTGGAATAACATACATACTGTTCCTGTGGGACCATGCGGGCAAAGCCGCGGGCAACAGCTAGTAATCAATACATAGTAACACGTTGATTGAAAATGACGTAAATAACTATAAATTCTGATTTATTTGATAGGTCTAAAATGTCCCATCTCTTTTCTTTTTGTTTCATCGGAGTAAGATAGCACACACCTAATATAAGTTTAGTTAGTGCTAAGCAGAATTACCATCCTTGAATATTTAAATAGAATGTGCTGTTTTTGAAAGCTTATGAAAGAAATGTAGAATAGTTGTTATTTGTTTATAAAATAGAATCAAGCCCTTAATTAATATCTTTGGAGGTATTTTCTTTAAATTGTTTATGAATTTAAAGGACATCAATCACTGTCAGGGTTCTTTGTTTTAAGTTTCTTTATTACGAATTTAGGTTAGACATGGTATTCTTAATAAATTTAATCTATTTTCATGAATAAAGACAAACAAAGTTATGATTTTGTTAGAGTATCTTTACACCCTTTTGCCTGAAGTGGTAGGAAGAGATATAACTAGGGCAACTACGATTAGCCCGAGTTAAGACTTTCTTCCACAATATGGTGTGACGATACTTTCGCCAATTCATTTATCGTCTATTCAATCCTTGACAACGTTATTTTATTGGAAATTGAATAAGAACAGTTCATTACCCGACCCGGGTGCCGAACCCGAGATTTCATTTAGTCAAAGAACACCATAAACTACTGGACCTCGAATTCGATATTAATAAATAAAAAAATATAAAACTCATATCAAGTTACAATATTATATATAAAAATCCATTGCTATTCGTTTATTTCGCTAAAACTCGAGAACGGCTAAACCGATCTGGTTGATTTTTAGTTTGTGCAAGTCCAGTGATGGTTAAAAAGATGAGATAAATGGAAAACAACATTTTAATTTTACCCATACAACCTGGTTACCTGACAGGTGAAACGAAGTTCGCCGGGGCAGCTAGTTCTGTAATAAAAACAAAATGTTGCCCGGGACTGATTAGGCTGCCGGTTGGTGAAAGGCTTGCCACCTTCACATTATGGGACATTATCAGTAGGAGTCGTAGGTAGCTCTGTCTACTGCTTTGCTGATACGGGCGTGAATATACTATGATTTATTTTGATAGCAATAAAAATATATAAAAGATTTTGCTATTTAAGTATTCAAAACAAATCACTTTCAACGTGAATCTTCAGTGACATGTAAAAAGCGAAAATTTAAGCTCTGGTAAAAACAGTATACAAGTATAATGAGAGTAAAAAATCTCTGGAGCTTGTACCGCCTCGGGCTGGGATGTTACCTAAATGTATTTTCCCCTCTAGTCATACCATTTTGCCGAAAAAACACTGGTATATTTCGGTGCGAGACTTATCCACAGCCCTGTTTTCTTTTAATTAATACCGACGTATGACCATAGTTCACTTCCTGGCTTCGTTTCGGACCTTATTTGATTTTCGGTAATTGATTTGGGTGAATGAACTGCGGATTCTTTTTCCTTTTTCTGGTTTCAATATCGGGTGCCAGTAATTGTTGTAAAACTCAGGATATTTTGGTTTTAGCTCTATTTAACATCTAACGGAAAGAGAGGGGAGTTATATTTTTGACTTCGGTTTATGTGAATGTGTGTGTGCCTGTTTATGTGTGGCATTAACACTTTTGAACGTATGAACCTATTTCGATGAGATTTTTTTGTTTGAAATTTGACGTGTTTGAGTTAGTAGTGGTAGTTCTTAGCTACGTCAAGAGTAAGTAGGTTTCCTTTGATGGTACTGTCAACTAATAGTGAAATGTTCAATTCTTCGGCCTTTTTTTTTGCTCTTTAATTCCAGTGTTTTACCATTGTGGTGATCTACCAAGAGAAGCAGCTAAATAGTAACTTCCTTCCCGCAGTCGTTTCAGTTCTGGCAATAAGAAAAATAGCAGGGCAGTAAAACAAAAAACGCCTTAGCACAGTTACCCATGGTTTAAAAACCGATTTTACTTTCAAAATTTACACTAACTCCTAGTTACCTTTAGTTGAAAAACCTTGTTGAAAACTGTCGACTTAAATTTAATATTAAGTGTGAAACAAAGTGTTATCAGAATGTATAGAACAGAAATCCACGACGATGAAGAATAACAATTTCTACAAAATGAATAATTTTGAGTGCAGCTGCAGCTGTTACGTTGATTGCAGCTGTTACTTTAAGATCTAGATTACATGGTTAAGGTAGTTAAGATGCTAAGTTCTCATTTCCACTTAAAGTTGCAACTTGCGATAACTAACAATGGTTAGCTCCGATTTGACTTTAATGGCTGCGATAAAACCACATACAGCATTTACATCATAGCATTTTGTATTTGCCGTCATTTCAATACTTATAATCGCCTATGTGGTCTAGCGGTTCAGTTGTTAGACTTGACTGCATGACGTCCCGGGTTCGAATCCCTGGTCGGGCAACTAAAGAAAATTTGGTATTTACAATTTTCTAATAAAAAAATTGCTCGGGATTGGATATGTGCCCGGTTGGCGATAGGCTTGCTACTTGTCACATTGTGGGACTTAGTGTCTTCGGCTGGTCGTGGATGCTCTGGTTGTGGCTCTGTCTACCTTCGCCTCCTACGGAGATATGGGCATAAAGTTACTTTTTTTTTCAATACTTATATTTTAACTAGTTAACCTGGCGAACTTCGTGTCGCTGGACATTAAGTACTAACAATTTATATATGAGAAAAATGAAAGTATTATTTTCCCACCAATTTTTTAAGATTTTTCTTTTTATATGATCCTCCTCCATTCAATAACAAATACAATAAAAAGGATATACAAAATTGGTCTATCCGTTTTGATGTAACGACCACGCGAAATGGGTATTAATATTTTTCTGTATATCATACGAGTAGATTGAAATAAAATTAAGGCTAGAATAATATTAGAGCGCAGTTGATAGAATGCGCTATGTGAACCAACACGCGGAGATTTTGTTTTATTTTTGATTTGATTTTATTTTGATTTTGTATTAGAAAATTAATAATAATTGTGTACCTATTTTACGGTGTTTTTTGTTTGTAACTTTGAAGTTGATAAATTTCAAATGAAACGTAAAAAAGTATTAAAACTCATTGTTTTAGTATTTTTATTAATCGAGTAAAATTATAAGTGTCATGTTTTGATTCGTTAATTATACTTGATCGTTTTATCAAAACATAAAATTTTCTTAGAACTAAGCTTAACATTTAAAGGTTTAAAATTGAATCAAAACTAGGTACCTAATTTCAGTCTTAAATCCGAGCCTTAGTCGATCTGCAACTAGCTAATACTAGCGTAAAACATAATTTATGATAAATTTATGACAACAACGCACCCGTAACATCTGTGGTGTCTCTAGACCATGACTATTCACTTAACTCATACCATAACGAGAGCCGTGTGCTTGTCATCTGCCGTGACCTCTCAAAAAAATGCCAAACTTACGAAATATTTGTCATTCCGTTAACGGCTCGATGAAGGCCGATGTTGGTTTTGATGATCCGGGCCTTGATGAAGTGGGTACTAAATATTAATTAATGCTGAAAACTATAAATTTGTAATTGCAATTAAAATGTTGCTGGTGATAATTTAATTCATAAATTAACAATAAGTATTGCACTGCCATCATTGACTTGAAGTCTCATGTTGGTAAAAGGGTATAAATATGCTTTACATCATTCAATTCATTTTATTTTACTTTCGCTTGATCAGTTCAATGATTTTCCTTCAGTCATTATTTAAAAAAATGGTAAAATAGAAAAAAAAAATAGTACACATAGACACAAACACAGAGAAGGGGGAAGGAGACGCCATGAGCCAAGGAGAAAGTGAAAGTAGTTGCCAGACTATTATAACATTAACATAAACACTATGAAAGAGGAGAGACGTCAAACTTATAACATTCCTCTTTAACCGTCAGTGGTTAAAAAATTTATAGAAATAACCCTAACAAGCACTAATGTGTGTGGGAACATTAACCACTCTACTTTTTTAATTATTTAAAGACATGATATTATAATAACCGCCTCTGTTTTCTTGTAGTCCTGGTGTTGGGGTTCATTGCAAGAGGTCTCGGATTTAATTAAACGTTACGCAAACAAAAATGTGTTTCTCGTGCTTTTCTTATTAGAACTAACGTTGCCGGGATTGGATATATGCTAGAGATAAATTTACCACCTATCACATTACGGGACTTAGTGTCTTTGGCTAGTTGTGGGTAGCCCTGCCTCTCAGGGGATATGGGCGTAAAACTATTTCTTTTATATTTACTAATTAACAGAAAACCATTACATTTTTGTTTTAAATGGAGCGCTTCTATAGGTTGCCGTAGGTAGTTTTGCATAATTTTTTTACGGACATAACCAAAGTAACCAAGTTAGTTTCTAAATTTCTTTTTTAAATTAAATTGACTTAGAATAGTTTAGTTTGATGCTCGACTGTTTTCTTAGAGAAAATATAGTTTCGGCACGAAAATGTTGAAGTCAAACAGTTAATTTCTAAAAATTATGGATACAGCTACCTTTGCTACTATCCACACGATAATCGTTAGTATTATTATCATTTATTTTTACTATCTCTTATTTTCTACATTTATATACCTATTTAACATACAAAAAATAATATTAAAAATATAAACATAAAAAACAGGTTACCAAAAACGGTGGTCTTAAAACTAAACCGTCAGTGGTCAGGGCGACAGAGTCAGGAACCTCCGCACAATGCGTGGCGTCCCCAAAACTGCTGCCTTCTGAATCCGGCCCCTAACCCAGGGTTGCAGGGCAAGTCTCTTAAGGTGTTGGTCTAGACTCTTCGCTATAAGACCGTTTACTGACACGACTATCGGGACAATTGTTATTGAATCAATATCCCACATGTCGTTTTTCTCGTATTATTATATTATTACTCCTAAAATATCAGAAGGATTATCTTTATAAATATCGGTTATCGCGTTCGAATGTAAATTACAAAGTTTCGTATTGTAATAATCTTTAGTATCTAATGAATTAGATCGTTGTAAATAATTTCAGTCGCAGCTGTTGCGAGAAAATCTAGATTTCATGGTTCGGTTAGTTAAGGAAGCTGTGAAATTCTCGTTCTCGAAGGTAATTAGAAAACGACACTTCTAATTTTAAAACAATGGATTGGACCTACATAATAGACAGACCATCTGCCTTTCCGCCAGGCAGCTCGTAAAAGGCGAGCATAGGCTTACCGTCACTAACACCGTGACATCCTACTAGGTAGTAAAGTTTCCGTCCGTCCGGATTAGTACCACTGCCTTACCTAATCCTGCCACCATAACGTCAATGCTTGCCGTTGACGTGTTCCAGTTCGGGGGGTAATGTAGTCGGTAAACTTACTTTTACTCTAGGTCTAAGATCCTGGCCTCAGGTCGCAACTCACCATTACCACCTTTGGTGTCTCTAGGCTGCGTGAATTTCTTACCATCAGGAAATCCGTCTGCTTGTTTGCTTTCCATTATCATAAAAAACCTATTTCCTATTTTATTACTAATAGATTTTTAACCAAGTGCAAAAGTAGTAGGTTATCAATTTGTATGTAATTTTTGTATGTTTGTTAAGCGATTACTTGACCAATAACGGATAGACGAACCCATATAAATGTGATTAAGACGTAACTAGTTATTTTTGAAGTGAAAACTTCTTAAGCGGCGTTGTGCACTTTTTTTGGAATGGGTAAAATTTTCTAAATTCGCGTCAGATCGTCAGGTCGAAAATTCGTAAGACGGCGCAGGGCGCTTGCGCAAATAACACGGCGCAGGGAACTTGCGTGAATGTTCGTGTTGTCATGTTTGTGTACGATAGCGCAACAAATTAACTTTGTGCTCTACCACATAAATGATAGTACTTTCATACTCATAATTAAAGCAATTCGTGCAAAATTATTCCCTTACTATCCAAAATATCAAAAATGCACAACGTTAACATTTAAGTTTTGACTTCTGCCAGCACTCCCGGAAAGCAACCCGTCGTTATTTTTGAATTGTGTTTCATTTAGTAATGTAAATTATAACCTTCTTCTGAAAATACTCCTATATATATTTTATGTATGTTAATTGATTTGTCCGTTCCTAGCGCGGTTCATATGAGCTTTTTCATTAACAAAATATGTTTTTAATATTTCTGAAATTAACAAAAAAACCTAATTATATTGCAAACATTGAATTAATTGAATTAGGCCGTAGTATCCCGCGTTATAATTAACTCGCCCAATTTCTTTATACACCTACATCCTGTTAATAATCGTATATTTTTATGTGGAATGTGTGCGAGAATGTGCTAATTGGTATATTATTGGTACACTTCACGATATTAAGATGTCTCCAGTCGGGTTTGCAATCACAAAAAAGGAATTTCCGGCAAATTATTTCACTTCATAAATATTTTTTAAATATGAAAATATTAATGATATCATTGTTTCGTATTAAGTTAGTACCTATTTCTTAAGATAGTAAATAAATAAATATCCCAGGATAAGTTACACAAATTGAAAGTTACTTCAAAGTAAGCAAATTATATGCTTGTGTTATGGGTGCTAGTCAACGACTTTAACATATTTAAATAGATACCAGAATAAGTTTAATAAACACCCAGACTCGGGAATGTAGACATCTAAATGTTTATCACAGAAATGCCTGCCCCCATCGGGAATCGACCCCGTGCCTCGCGGTAGGTTAGTGTAGTTAGGGGTTTACGCTAGCCACTCGACCAATAAAATATTTTTTTAGAAAATACAGGCATTTGAGCGTAATAATAAGCACCTTAAAAGAAAGTTGTCACTATTGCTCCAGGTTATTTTGCAGTGACATGAGTTAGCTGCATATGCGATACCAGCTACTAAAAAATATGTAAACCCTCCGCTTGTGTATCCCTGTGAGAAAGTAAGATAGGGAATGCCAAAGTTTGACGATTTTTCTGAAGACTACTGTTTGCAGCTTGACGTAGTTAGCTTGCCAAAATTTGCTTGGTTGTGATGAGATATGGATTTATAAATACCTAACTTCTTCTTTGGCACAGGAAAAGAGACAAAGCTAAAATGTCTACCTCTGTATAAATTTCAGATGCAGAAATAAAATATATAAAAAAATATTTGATCGACCTTTTTCATATTACGAGTGATAAATTACAGCTGTATTCATAGATCTCGCTGTGATGTATTATCGAAAAGGTTATTCCAACCACGTCTTTTTTTTTCAGAAACGATTGCACTTTAATTCATATTGGTGATGGTAGTGAAAACAGAAGGAATAGCGCTAAACTAATTCATAGGAGTCATAACTGTGGAACGTTTTTTAAACAAGATATAGCCCCTTATGTAAAAATTGACACAACTCTCCTAAGTCTCCCCTACTGCATGTAAAAACATAAATTTAATTATAGTCAAGTTAAATATTTGACGACTCCACTGACTTTGCCAATTAAGCTACAAATTGATTTAAGCTACAAAACCTTCAAATCAACAATACTTAGTGTAAGTGCTTATTCATAAAAACCAAAAGTCTACAATTTTACCTAACCTAACCTCAAAACAAACAAAAATGTTGTATTTAATAATAGTTTTCGGTTTGTATTTTGTATTCTATCAAAAAAAAACGTACCTAATTTTTGCAAGAAAAGTGAACGAACAGATTTTTCAAATTCTGTTTAGTAGAAGTTTATAGCCCGTGTCAACATTTAAAATAAATTTTACTTTGAGAAAATATTTAGTTTAATCGACTAAGACCACTTCAACGTGTGAGCGAAACCGCAGGTAATAGTTACATAAGATCCCGGAAGGCTACGCAAGTCGATATCATCGTAGCGTTCACAACAGCTACCTACGTAAGTCGCTACGGCAAGTAGTTCAAGCTACGAAGGTAGCAAAGATGCTGAGTCTAGATTGCTACGACACTCCAGTAAGGCCATCCAAATTTACGTCACGGCTAATGAAAGATAACTGCGCGACGGCTGCTCGCGTACGTCGCCATTTTGCGACGCGAGACTGATTAATGAGTGGAAAATGTGCTTTTTCGTACTTTTATCTCCCTGCTTCAAGTTTTGGACGGATGATATCCATGCCTATATTAGAAATTGTGTTTTTTAGCGACGAAAAAAGATGGATGTTGTATGACGTGTCTATGTGTGTGCGCGAGCACGTGCGCGTTTGTGTGTGTGTAAGTGAGAGAGAGAGAGAGAGAGAGACAGAGGGAGTCGGTTTTGATGTGGATGTATTTTGTTTGAACGCTGACGTGATCGAGATAAATCTTATTAAAAATGATTTGTTGGATGTTGTTACTTTTTTGTTATGTGGTTATTGTTCGGTTCGGTTCCGTTCGGTTTGTATGGGAAAAATTAAAATGCTGTTTTTCCTAGTTTTCTCGAAGTTAAATAGGGTAAAAAAATATTCTATGTCCTTCTCCCGATTCTAAGCTACTTTCTTATTAATTTTCAGCCAAATCTGTGCAATAGTATAAATTATAATCAGAAAATAATTAATATAGCTATCAGGAATGTTGTGCTAAAGTTTAACAATGCGAGAATCAAAGAACTAGGGTATCCATGAGTAGCTGAAAATACTAACAGCCAGTTTCTGAAACGCGAATTAATTTTAATTTACGATTTACCTCTTCATAGCAGCCATTTAACATTAGTTCGGTTTCGACTTCTAAACCGAATCGAACCAAACAGCAGTTTAGACTTCTAAACTGAACTCAAGTTAAACAGATATTATGAAGAGATAGTGATTGTCAGAAGAAGGTTTTTAAGAAGAAATTAACTGGGAAAAGTGTAGGGAAAATGGAAAAAACAATGCTTTAATCCATGAAAGAGTGGTAGAGTTTCGTTAACTAGGTGGTAGACTTTCGCACCAACTCAGACGTATTGATAACTCCACCTTACCTATTCCTGCCGCCATAACGTCAGTGCTTGCTACTTCAGTGTTTGCTATTTTGGTTCGGAGGGTGAGAGTTGACGTTGCTCGGGATTGGATAGGTACCCGGTTGGCGACAGGCTTGCCACCTCGCGCATTATGGGACTTGTGGGTGCCCTAGTTATGTTTCGGCCTACCTCTTCGGGTATATAGACGTGAAGATACTTACTTTCTTACTTTTATTTTAATAAATAAAAGAAAATTGTGTTTTTTTAAATTTCTAATAAAATGAAACGTTGCTCAGGATTGGATGTGTGCCCGGTTGGCGAAAGGATTGCCAACCTCTCACATTATGGGACTAAGTGTCTTCTACTAGTCGTGGATGGCCTGGTTGTGCCTCTGCCGACGTCTTCCCGGATATGCGCATAAAGATACGAACTTTCTTACTAAAAACAAGCCATTCTTAAAACGACACAATGAGTGTTGGATATTTCCAAAGAGGTGTCTAAAAATACTCGCATCTGACAGAACAAACAGACTTGACGACGCTGCAATGTGGAAGATCTCATACGATTAGTTTCTAGGTCATGACACATCCGGCAGTCCATGAAAGAGGTGGAAATGAGGTCAACGTGGAAAGATACAACAACCCTTATAATAAATACTAGGAATTAATAGGGTTGAAAGGTAGAATGCTGTGGTACAGTTTGATCGAATACCACCGCCTAACCTATTCGGCCTGCCATTGCGACAGTGCGCACTATTGTCGTTATTATGTTAAAAAAGGCATCCGATAGATTTGTGTGCCTAATTTCACACGACTCACTACTGTCGTTATTATGTTGAAAATAATCGATAGATTTTTGTGCCTAATATCAAAATGGAACACGACAATAGCGAGCCCACTTTCGCTATGACAGTAGGAATAATAAGGTATGTATAGCAAGCAACGCCAATTTCTGACCCCTTTTGAAGTAAGATTTCCCCGAGTTGATTCGGGGGCACTGAGTAGAATAGACCACGTGCCATTCTACCAGGCGGCTTGTATGAGATGAATTCTGGTTAAATAGGTTATTGTTAAGACCACTGTCGGTAGAGTGCTGTGCACAAACTTGCCTGATAAGAAAACCACTGCTTTGCCTATTCGTGGCGCCATAATGACTTTCATGTTTCGGTCTGGTGTGCTGAGTAGCCGGTACATTTGCGAATAGGCCTAAAATACCTAGCTACAAAATAACGACGCACCATAGCATCTATGGTGTCTATAGGGCACAGGTATCTCTTACCGAGCCGTGAGAGCCGCGTACCTGTTCGATGATCTCTTACAAAAAAAGGGGTAGATATTACGACAGTGCTCGAATGATCGTCGCCATGCTGGAGGGTCTGATAGCTGGTAGATTTGCATACGTGGCATAAGATATCAATACTATCACTATCAATGGTTGTGTCTTACCATCAGGAAAGTCGCCTGCTTATTCATGATCTTATCTATATCTATACTAAAATTATAAAAAGGAAAGGTTTGATTTTTTGTCTGTTTGTTTTGAAATAAATAGGCTCCGACACTATTGGACCGATTTCAAAAATTCTTTCACCTTTAGAATACTACGAGTACATCATCCCTGAGTGCCATAGGATATGTTTCTTTAAAATCGGTGCAGTAAAAGCCAAGTTACGCAAGCGAAGCTGCGTGAAACTGCTAGTATCATAAAAAATAAATCTGCTCGATGGTACAAAATTTAATTGTATTAAAATTTAAAACAAAGACAAATTGTGATAGAAATAGACTAATTGTTATTTAAATACGTGATCCTATTGTTCTCTGCAAATAGATGTTTCAGCCAGACATGAGTTAGTGCGCGACAGATGTGGTCCACGCATTCCAGATGGATATCGTGGACCGGAATAAATGGTACGCTCGTGCAGAGACGGTTATAGGTTTTGTTAATGCCGCACTTTTATAATTAGAATGTTAGAAAACTGTTGAAACATTTATAACCTTCATTTTGAGACAAAAATAGAGATTACTAATTTCTGAATCAATTCAAAGGGGTTTGGGATGTCTAAACGCATTTTATGTAACGAAACAAGCAAAAAAATTGTATGTGTGTGTGTATGTTAAAATGAGAAAGGGAGCCCTGATTGGGTGGTTGCTTATATCTTTAAAACGCCACAACGGATTTTGATTCGGTTTGTTTAATCAATAGATGAAAGATTGACGAAGCAGATATACAATGCGAATGTGGATGGATATAGGTATCCGGGGAGACTTAAGTTGACATTCCACTATCACATTGCTTGGGTGTTATCTCAAGGTGGTGACAAGATTCCCAAATGATTATGACTTAGGAACCTTCAAGAAAAGAGCGTACTCATTCCCTAAAGGTCGGCAACGCATCTGTGATACTACTGGTGTTGCAGATGTCCGTGGGCGGAGGTAATCACTTTCCATAAGGTGACACACTTGCTCGTTTGCCTCCTCTTCTATAAAAAAGAGACTCCGAAACCGACGTGTTTGTACGAAAAGGGTAATGAATGTGGAGGAAGTCAGCAGGTCTGCCAGGATCCTGAGGTTTGACACTCGATACTCTCTGCCTACCCCTTAAGAGACTGCGTATCGCTTGATATAAGCAGCCGGACTAATAGTTTGTATGGGTTAAAACGTTATTTTTAACATTTCCTCGTTTTTTTTCTTAATAAGAACCTCCTCTTGACAGTAATAAATTCAACAAAAAAAGAATTAGCAAAATTGGCATACTCGTTCAGGCGTGACTGTCACGTGAAATTGGAATTCATTTTCATCATAATATTTATAAAAGTGTGTCAAATCATTCCAATGTGATGATTTTACATTTAATCACAGTGTACTTCCATATTTCATGTTATAAATGCGAAAATGTGTTTATTTGTCTCTTGGCTTGTCGCAACTTGTAATGGAACGATGTTATGGTACTTTGGTGTTCGCGCGACTTGATCAAAGTCGCACCCGTACCAATGTTTAAGTTACTTCTCGTTGTTTAAAATGGTAACAAAAGATTTATCAGCGGCAAAAAATATCCTAAATGTTGACTCTGGTTTTAAACTACTACTAGATTATTTGGTAAACTCCAATCTATGGTATTTAGCATGTAGACAGAGATTAGCGGTTGGCTAATTTTATTCTCGATATCTAAATGCTTTCCCGTGAGAGAGCTAATAACCTTAACATACAAATAAATAAAATTTATAATTACAAGATTACTAATAAAGCAAGATGTGGTCGCAGTTGTTTCGTAATTATTGAATTTCGTATAGGTTCATGTTGAATTAAGCTAACCAATACGGATTTCGTTCAATTTTAACTCCTGACACTAAAAGAGGGATGTTATAAGTTTGAGTATGTAGCTCCGTAGTTCTTCAAGGAATTGACAGATTCTGACGCGTTTTTGTTTTTGTTTGAAAGCATGCGTAGTCGAGATGGTTATTAGCTATATTTTATGCAGATCTGTCCCTGTAATTAAGGTCATCAGCTAATTTGTTTGTATCGGAGTGGATGTAAGACGCACTATTGGTATTTATTTAATTTTGGAGCATAGTGGGACCTAACAGTTAAAACAATTACAAATGCTGGTACCTACAACTTAGCTTAGTTGTACCAGCATTTGTAATTGTCTGATGCTGCTCCAGCTGGTCTGATGATGAATGGAGCTCGAAGATAGTAGATGTAATCCTGGAATGCCTACTGGTAAACCCAACGAATTTGAACTCGTTGGACTCGTCTTAAAAGATTTAACTCTTCATATATAGACAGAGATACAACCAGGTCACCTACAGTAGCTTTACCTAAGTCAACCAAGTCCCACAATGTGATTTGTGGCAAGTTTATTGTGCCAAGTGGGCACATATCCGGCCTTGGGCAATTTTGTTTGCAATTTGATATGACTGATTTAAAATATATTTGTATATCATAGACATCAAGCTAATGATCTATTATATTTATATGGAAAATTACAAACAAAAATTAGGAAATTATTGACTAAAATAATAATTGGTATACTTACATATTGTATAACTTAAGTGAACTTTTTTAGATTTTACGGATACAGCAGTAGTAATAAAGGAATAGCATTCTACACACAATTTGTTAATATTACTTACTAGCAGTTTCATGCAGCTTTGACTGCGTAACTTGGCTTCTACTGTAACGATTTTGATAAAACAAAGCCTATGTCAGGGATAATGTTCTAAGGGTAAAAGAATTTTTGAAATTGATCTATTAGTTTCAGAACCTATTCATTTCAAACAGACAAAAAAATCAAACCTTTCCTCTTTATAATATTGGTATATATTTTATTATTACTTCAGCTATTATTATAGCGCTGACAATAAAGTCTATTGTATAATATATGCATATGATATTTAATGACATTCATGAATGTTAATAACAATAAAATTATTCTTCTTTAATAAAATTTGACTAACCTACATGTTATAAATAGCTTAGATCACGTCAGTTTTTAAACTAAAAAATCTACATAGAAATCGATCTATTCGTTCAAAGGTTATGATGAGAGATAAGTACACTATCACACACAGACACGTTAATTTTAAAACAACGCCATTTTTATCCGATGGTAATAAAAAAAACAGTTTAGGCGGTTACAATATAATTTTTAAGTTACTGAAGATTGTAAATATTGTAGGATTATCTTATCCTTGAAAAACAGATACAAATGTTACGATTACTTTTAGTCTTAACCTAGTTTTAATTTTTTTATGATACTGGAAGACAAACAAGCAGACGGATTTTCTAATGGTAAGAAATTCACGCTGCTTAGAGACACCAAAGGTGGTAATGGTGCGTTGCAAACCTGAGACCGGGATGTTAGGCCTCGAGCAAAAGTTGCTTTACCGGCTACCTTACCCTCCAAACCGGAACACGACATGACGTTATGGCGGCAGGAATAGGTAAGGCGGTGGTACCAATCCAGGTGAGTCGCTGCGAAACTCTACCACCTTGTTTGAATATTAACTATTCAAGATAAATAATAAAAAATAATTATAAATACACATAAATAAAATTATTTTTTTAAATTACAATTGACATATTTCCGCTCACCGGACCGAATCTGACGGTGTGTATTTTCCCAGGCTTTTTCCATAAGCAAATTGGAACCATTAATTAAATAAAGATCGTTTTACATTTAATTTTGTCAACGTTTGAATGCCACGTAAATATATTTAAGTAAACTCTTCAAAGCGTATTTTTTATGGTCTGGCAGAGTGCCCAACGTTTGTCGGAAGGACGGTATGAAACTTTGTAACACTTTTATATTATGTGCTCCTAAAAGGTGACAATGTCAACTCCAACGGAGATAAAACTAGAATTTGACGTAATGTGTGTTATTTCATACAATAAACTTTTATGGTAAAAACTTAATAGAAGACAAAGAGATAGATATTCTGTATGTAAATTCGCTCTTGCATATCTTGGAAAAAATAAAAACAGTTTGGTTAACTTTAAATGGTCTGTAAAACAATGGTAGAAATATAATAGTAGTAAGTAGAATAGTAAAATAATAGTAGAAGATCCGAACCTACTTCGTCCTACTCCGAGCTGATAATTAACTGAAACATATCTTATAATAAATTAAATATAATAAGTTTTTATTTTTTATGATATTGGAAGGCAAACAAGCAGACAGACTTCCTGATGCACAACAAATTTATGCTACCTAGAGACACCAAAGATGGGAATGGTGCGTTGCCAACCTTAGACTGACCGAAATTTAAGCTTATTTAAAAAAACTTTCAACCATCTGTTGAAATAAAAATATAAAGTTTGCGCACATGTGACCCGCTTACTGTAGAGAAACTCAATATCATTGCCGAATACCAGAAATTTCCTGAGAACGGTGTTTACGTGTAATAAATATAAATGAATAGTCGCTTAGAGAGCAACAAAAATCAAACATTATAAATTTAGTGAGTTTTTAGGTTAATAGATAAAACTTTGAAGTTCGGATAAAATTTGAAAAGAGAAAAGGGAACAAGTTGAGAAATCAAAATTATAGATAGGACTAATAAAAAATTATGACGATGAATAAATAAAGTACCTAACTGCTTTTTAGTTTTGTAAAAGTATTAAACAAATTTAGAACAGTCGCTTGTAAAACTAGCTGTTCCCGCGAACTTTGTTCACCCCGTTCAGTTTGAGTGGGAAAATTTCAAATGTTTTTTTCCTACCTTTCTCGATATTGAACGGAATAAAATGTACCCTATATCATTCTCCTAGTTCTAAGCTACCCCATCAATTCCCAGCCAAATCGGTTCAACTGTTCTCGAGTTATAAATAGTGTAACTAACACCACTTTCTTTTATATATACGACTATATAGGATACAACATATTACACATTATGATTTGACATTTTTTCTATTGTTATCGGCAAAAGGCCGTTTGCGGCGCGCAGCCGGCATGCGTCATCTTTTACGTAATCAATTTCCTTTTTTACCACAACTCACAATAATTATTTTCTTATATTCGTAGGTATAAAAATATATTAATGTTAAGAAAAGGGGTTTCCATAACTTGGTTTTCAATGATTTCAAAAGCACATTTTCAATTAAAAAGTTTATTATCTTTATTTATTATAAGTTAAAAATAGCATTTTTAATATAAATAAAATCATTTTGATTAGTTCAACAAACTCGTAAAGAAATATTAAAATATTTGGGCCGTGATATTGAACCATATGTCTGTCAAATTGCTGTCAAAATAACAAGATATGATACACACTAATTATTATTTTCTTGACAGCAAAGTATAATCAAAATTTTTAATACAGAAAATTTATTAAGCTGTTTTAAACGTCATTCAGTAGACAAACGGTTGAATTGCGTTTTAAAAAAAGCTTAATTCAGGAATCTATATATTAATACGTGATGCCACAACTTTGGACCTCTTTTTACGAAAAATGCACGGACGCAGGAGCACAAAATTTGGCACATTTATAATTTATGTGTAGAAGTGCAGGACGCTATTATTTTTTAATAATATTGCTTATAAAGCACATTAAATCAATAAATAAAACATTACCCACACTACCATGCATTTGACACACACAAACAAATATATTGATGGTAACGATAAAAAATCACAGATAACGCACTAAAAAGTTTGGAAACAAAGTAGTTGGTCTTGAGATATGACGGTGGCGTTCTTATCAACAAGATATTAAAATTTATTATGGTCGAATTTCGACCAATGGGAGACCACTAGTATAATAATTAATATCCCGAGTTATTTTGTCAATTATCAGATACCAAGCAAAATAGCTTTTATTCGTTTAATTTCAGGGTTACAAAAGTGAGGTCTAACATATTAATTAGTGTTTTCTATATTTAACAGCGAACGATACATAGTTACATTTCTCATAAAAGACAAGCTTCAAACCATGGTTTTACACGCATTTGAATTATTAAAAAAGTAGCTACGTTACTCTTAATATCTCCAAGAATATGTGTACAAAGTTTCATGATGGTTGGTTCCATGATGAAGTAGTTTTCTGGTGAAAGAGGAAAAAGTAATATTATATTATTCGCATTTTATACTATCAGTAGGTACAATCAATATCAGTATCAGTAGGACAAATCAGATATACAATGCGAATAAGGATGTAAATGACCGTGGAGACTTAGGTATACTAAGTATACTAAGTGGTAGAGTTTCGCAGCGACTCGCCCGGATTGATACCACCGTCTTTTGCCTTTTCCTGCCTCCATGACGTTAATGCTTGTCGTTGACGTGTTCCGTGTCCTTGTTTGCCTTCCAATATCATAAAAAACATTTTGTAACAGCTTTTAACACACATTTTCAGCAAATAAATAAATTACATTACATACATATGTATAAATTCATTTACTATAGTTAGTAGTAAAATAGAAGTCGAGTTCAAGGACGATGCATCATAATCTAAAATCGTTTTCCCGTATAAGCCCATTTGTAACGTAGCACGTAAACTTTTAAAAGGTGATAAATCGTAATCGATACCGGAATTTCCCATCTTTTATTGCCTATTTTTATTGCTGTTTTATGGTGCTGGTTAATGATATGATGGTTATATCCTTTAACTTATAACTGCGAGTCAATTTCAAACGACTTTGAAGAAATAAGGCTGTTTTTTGTTTTTTATGTTTTTTAATCAATTTTTTCGTTAATACTGAAGCATTTTTTTTAAAGATTGAATATACAATGTGCTCTTATTGCTATCAAGTCTGGATCTCATCGACCTGCTTCTCTGCCAGGTAGCTCGTAAGAGGCAAGCTCTTGTTTAACGGTCAATATCTTTAAAATACATTCGGATTCCCGAAGCTGGACGAATATAGTCGATGCACATAATTTAAATAGCACTACTATATAACCGTATTAAAACTACGTCCAAGCTTCAGTTTGCGAAACTCCGTGGTTAAACCAAGAGCTTTCAACTTTATTTGAATCATAAGTCCGTTTGTGATTGCATTGAATTTCTTCAGATGCGGCTCTTCCGGTGAACTTTAGTTGGAAGCTCGTAATGAAAAGGAAACTTGCCATGTGCTGTTCGCAGGTGATCCGACTCACAGGACTTGTTAGGGTCTAGCTCCTAACTAACTTTTCATTAAGCCAAACTAAACTTTTACAGAAGTTTCTGGGTTTTCTAATTAAAAGGTCGCTATCCAAACTAAGTATACTCTAATATAACTGAGTTTGCAGTTTTGGAACTTGCGTGTTGCCATACGTTAGGTATTAAAATTAAAGTATTTTTACACAAAAACATATTTTTTTATGATAATGGAGAGCAAACAAACAGACGGATTTCCTGACGGTAAGAAATTCACGCCGCCTAGAGAACCATAGTTGGTAATGGTGCGTTGCCAAATAGAGACAGGGATGTTAGGCCTCGAGCAAAAGTTAGTTTACCGGCTACCTTACCCTCCGCATTAGAACACGTCAACGGCAAGCATTGGACGTTATGGCGGCAGGAATAGGTGAGAAACAAAAACGCTGACAAACTCTACCACCTAGTTGGATGTTACGGTATTAGTGACATTAAGCCAAGTGATTTTTTAAGCTAAGTGACAAAATACATAATTTATCTAATTTGTTTTCATATACATTATAAATGAATTTAAGAAAATACGTAACTTCACGCTCGTATCCCTGAAGATTTAGGAAGATGTAAAACCTGTCCACCAGCGATTAGTAGAAGGTAACACTTAGCCCAGAGTGTACTAGCCGGCAAATCTGTCGTTAACGCGGTATTTAGCCAGTCTCGGGCAACATTGTTTTGCAATAAATGAAATAAATTTCAAAATAACTGGTTTTAAATGTATTCTCAAAAGTAACTAGCTTAGCTGACAAACGTTGTCCAGGTTATAACATATTTTTTTTAATGAACCGTTTGTTGCATTGCATTTATTAATTTTTGTACACATAGATGACTTACATATTGTAATTGAAGTCGGGTCTTTTGCAGTTTTACTGCGCTTAAAATATCTTACTATTTGTGAACTACACATCACTTTATTTGTCTGCAAATGACTCCTAATCTACTCTACCGATTTTAGTGAAATTTGAACAACGTGTGCAGTTTGGTACAACTAGAGAGATAATATCTATCTTAATTTATCGCGGACAAACCGCGAGTAACAGCTAAGTAGTTATTTAAAAATTTTGTCACATTATTACTCGAAGAATAATAAATGAGTGTAGATATTTTTTTGTCGAAAGAAAGGTACAATTTGATCAAAATCCGACAAGTGGTTTTTGAATCACATTTAATAATGTCTGTTTTTGTGTACTTGTACAACTTGGAATGAAAGTGGAATCACTTTTTTATGTGTTTTATAAAATGAAAGCGGGACTACTTTTTATATTTTTTTCCTTAAATTATTTAATAATCAGTTGTTCATACTAACCAGTCCATAAATGTAGCGCTTTTATGTAAAAAAAACGCAAATTCAACTTATCATGGCTATAAAAACAAATTCGCTAGGAGCTTCAGTCGCGTCAAAGCGAGCGAAGCTCCAAAGCCTCGTACCCTAATTGACAGCACATCGCATACCTAAGCTTAGCTAAAATTAGCTGTGAGTCTTTTTTAAGCTTTTTTATGCTTAAAAAAGTTGCATGTTCTGCATATAGCTTTATTCATAAACAAACATATTACTTTGAACGATTTATAATTCCTGTATGATCTAGTGGTTCGGCATTGGCGTTGACTTTACGTGGTTATGGTTTGGATGTTTAGGCAATCCTTGGGAAAACTTAGAAACTTATTTTTTTTAAATGGTCGTGATTGGACAAGTATCCTGTTGGCAATAGACTTGGCAGACAGACTTTGGCATCGTATTATTTGGACTAAAAATGCGCTTTAGCTAATCCAGGACGTGCCTGTGCTTAACCCTTCAAGGCCATATCCTCGAAGAATAATTATATGTGTGAAGATACTTTTTGAACGTATTTAAATTGGACTCTTGAACTCTCTAGTAATATGAATCTTAAAAGTGCTAAATATAATTTTCTATACGTTTTTTAAGAGCAGGCAAATGAGCAAGTGGGTCACCTGTCGGAAAGTGATTACCACGGACATCCGCAACACCAGGAGGATCACAGATGCGTTGCAGGCCTTTATAGGAATGAGCGTGCTCTTTTCATAAAGGTTAGGAGTTTTTAAGGAACTCAGAGAAAAAAAAGCGACGGACAGAAGTTTTGATAATTATTTGAAAAAAAAACGTCTTTCTTTTAAAAGCTGCTTCATTTTATTTAGTTGCTTATGTACTCACTAAACGATACATTTATGAAAAGCTTTTTTTTTGTGATACTGGAAGGCAAACAAGCAGACGGATTTTCATCATTTTCACGCCGCCTAGAGACATCAAAGGTTGCAATGGTGCGTTGTCAACCTGACAACTCTAACCTCCAAACCGGAACACGTCATGACATCATGGCGGCAGGAATAGGTAAAGCGGTGGTACCAATCCCGACGAGTCGCTGCGAAACTCTACCAAACTAGTCAGATGCTACGGTGTTAGTGACGGTAAGTTTTTGCTCGCCTTTTACGAGCTGCCTGGCAGGAAGGCAGATGGTCTATTCTGCAAAGAAGCCCGAACCCACACGGGGAACTAAACGATAGACTTATCAATGGCTGCGATGAAGATAAAACTTTTACAAAGACCAAAATATGTGCATGAATACATACAGTTTTCCAATTTGAAATAAATCAAACTTACCTTTGTGTAATGAAATATCACAGAATATGAAATATTATTGCAGTACTTTCACGAAATTCAGTTAATTTTAATAATAGCATGCCTGTGTAATGAATAAAATTGCTGACGTACAAATTTGGTGCTACAATTTCATACATTTACTATTAAATGGGATACTGCGAAACAAAACCGACGCAATCCTAAAGTGACCATGGGTTGTTCTTTTAAAAACTGGACAGTTTGATTTTTTGTGAAATATTGCTGTTGGTAGAATGCTGTGTTGCAACTTACCAGGTTAAAGTACCTTTTCCTGCCGCTATAATGACCCTGTGTGGTCCGGTTCAGAGGGTAGGCTTGCACAAATTTTCTAACATCCCTACAACAGGACAGCGATGCACCAGGATATGCATGGTGTTTTAGAAGATTAGTGGTATTTTAGCCTATTTCAGTATATATACAACGGCAGCAAAAAAAATGAAAAATGTGTATTTAATCAATTTTATAACGTTGGGACGTACGTGCACGGTTAGCAATAGGTTTGTCACCTATGCCATTACGGGACAAAAGTGTCTTTGGCTAATCGTGGGTGCCCTGGTTATGCCTCTTCCACCTTCTTCGAGAATATAGGCGTGAAGATGCTTTTCATGAACAACGAAGAAATGATTTAGACTATTTATTAAAACTTAATGCTCCGTGACCTTAGTGGTCAAGTGTTAGCGTTGATTATACATGTGGCTTTGACGCAAACAACTCTTAGTGCGTTTTTTCAAGTTTTTTTTTGTAAAAACAACGTTGCCCAGTAATGGACAAGTGCCCAGTTGATGAAAAGTTTACCACCTGTCACATTGTGGGACTAAGTACCTAGGGCCGTTTAATGGTGGGTGTCCTGGTTCTACTTTTGCCTACTTCTTCAAAGATACGGGCATTAATATATTTACTTAAAAATTAATTTTGCATTTTCTAAATTATATTCATTTATTTTAGACTTCATTGTAAACGTAACTGAGATAAACAGCATGAGTATTTAAAAATGTAAATACTGTACAAAAGGTGAGCTGAACTCTAACAAGAGATATTTTACAGCTAACCTAAGAGAGAAAAAACAATACAAAATGAAAAATGATAAGTAGACAGCTTGTACACCAAGCTTAAGATTAAAGAGATAAAAATAACTTAATTAAAATTATAAACTACTCTCAAGTAAGTAAAAAGTAAGTATATTCACGCCTATATCTCCAACCAGGGCACCCGCGACTAGCCGAAGACACTAAGTCCCACAATGTGATAGGCGGCTAGCCTATCTCGACAACCGGGCACATAGCCAATCCCGAGCAACGTTTTTTTATTGGAGAATTGGAAAAACCCAATATTCTTTTTGTTGCCCAACCCGGGAGTCGAACCCGGGACCTCGTGCAGTCAAGTCTAACAACTGAACCGCTAGATCACAGAGACGATAGGAACAAAAAAGGTGAATACTTTGGTTCACTTTCGTTAACTTGGTTTCAAGCAGCTTTTTTTTAAAACACGTATTTTCAGAGTAAAGATTCTGTTACTTATATTTTACAATTTCAATTAATAAGGATTATTATTAATTTAGGATATAAATAAATAAATAATAATATAAACAAATTTAGGAATGCTCAGGAAAATTTTGTTATATTTCTTGCACTCTTATAAATCTCAAGGGTAACAAGATTTCAGGTTGTTTCGATTAAAAAGCAATAAAGAGAACAGAAAATTAACTTATAATTAACAAATTTATGGTCACATTAGGTACCACAAAATGTACATCTAAGTCTTTCCAAATGTGTAATAATTAGGATTTGAAAGCCATTTGCTCGTTATAAAGGATTATTCACTGGCAACCCGACTGCTATTAGTAGGGGAGCCCAAGGGGGGATTTTTAGATTAGCTCAGGCGCGTCAGACTAAGATATGGGAGATACCCTGTGCCATTGACAAAATTTAACATTTAAAGTTGACATTTAAAGTTGAGCACCTCCATTATGTATCAAATCTCTATATAGAGGCGCGCATGTAGGGTTGTCTGTCTAATTTTTTTGGCTTAATAATATACTCAAACATGTCAGATTAAAGTATGGCGGGCTTATTGCATGTCAATAAGTGCATGTTTAAATTTTCTGATGGTTTGAACAAGATGTACGGGAGTAGGAGGTTCAGAAACTTTTAAATAACAAGACATATATTATGTTAATTGTCCATTACGGCAAGCTGTCTGATCGACATATTTATGTCATCGGAGACACATTAGGCATATACATTATTAATATCTGATGAGCTCCGCCATGATCAAGTGACTGGAATTGTAATTTTAGCTTCTAGACACTTAACGCACCTATAAAAAGAAAAACTTCACATGACCTGTTTTACTCTCCACTATTTAAACGACAAAGTGCAATGGAGTTACTTCATATTTAGCATCGCGGGCTCCCCTACTATATGTGTTTCACAGCTGCAAATACTACCTATACTGGCGAGTGCTCGCCTCAGGCACTAAATGTGATAAATATTAGGGAACACTTAAGTCTTATTATATTGCCCAAGTTAATTTCATTTATTTTATTTTTGGTCGAGTGGCTAGCGTACACGTCTGACTAGCTGTTCACTAACGGCCAATATTAATAATCAATCCTAATCCAAAACTTGCTGTCCAAGATTGATATTTTGATCCATTGTTATGTTATCGCTTGCCAATAACATATCTGTGGACAACATAAATATGGCAATTAGGTATAGGATCGGCCGGCGGATACGCAGCTATCTAGATTGTTTGAAATCTATTAGATTGAGATACATTATTAACATTAGCCGTAAGTCCACAATGTGATAGGTGGCTAGCCTATCGCCAACCGGGCACATATCCAATCCCGAGCAACATTTTATTTATTAGAAAATTGAAAAAACAAAATTTTCTTTTTGTTGGCCGAACCGGGATTCGAACCCGGCACCTCATGCAGTCAAGTCCAACAACTGAATAGCTAGACCACAAAGGCTATAATAAAATTTAATCAAGATTAAGTAAATGTTTTTTCAGTTACACTAAATGGTTATGAGTCAAGTCCGCTACCCCTGCAAACTGAAACACGACATTCTTCGAGAGGAAGACTGTGGTACCAGTTAATATACTGAATATGTAAATTAGGTCTTCAATGTTAATATTTGGAAGCCATATCCTGCTGTAAAGGATTATTCACTGACATATCTGTCATGTATTTCACTGCTAGCGGCCGCAAGCAATATCTAAGTAATTCGGCATACCTCTTCCATTAAATGTAACGTACTGGGAAACTAGTGTGGAGCATGTTAAGATAGCTAAGTTTTGTTCGATACATATTATGTTTAAATACGATTTAAAATATTAGTAACATTTCATAGTGAGGTACTATTACAATTACTTTATTTTTTAATAACTTAAGGCTTTTGTCTTATTTGTAGACATATTGTATTGATAGTTTATGACTAAGCGCAATATACCTATTTCTTTGAAGTTTACAAGGGCAAATGTACAGGCCTAACTCTACCAACCAACCGCGAGGCTTAGGTTCGATTGCCGACGGGGACAGGGATTTGCGTGATGAAAATTTTGAGGTTCGTATTTCCAGGTCTGGGTGTTTTAAATTTATTCTGGTAGATACCAGGTGTAGGATTAAAGGTGAACGTTTGTTTATACGTCGACCTTTACACTTGAATAATTAAAAATCTAGTTTCAAAAATAATAAATTGATAATAACTTTAAAAAGTAATAATAACTTTTTCGCTTCTGTGGTGCAGCGGTTCTATTGTCGGACTTCCCGGGTTCGGTTCCTGGGTCGGGCAACAAGAAAAAGTGGGTTTTCCAATTTCCTTATAAAAAAAGTTGCTCGGTATTGGATATGTGCCCGGTTGGCGATAGGCTTACCACTTATCGCATTGTGGGACTTAGTGTCTTCGGGTAGTCGTGGCTGTGCCTCTCCCTACATCTTCGGGGATATGGGCGTGAAGATACTATCATAACTTTTTATGTACAAAACTTGTTAGACAAATAAATTTGCGTTAATTATCCTCGCTCATTCATAGGGGCTTTTATTCGGGCTTTTGCTACTAAGTGTCTCATTTCAAGCTCTCATGTGAAACAATGAGTCGCAAAAGTTTCCTCCGAAAATGTCCCATCCACGATATGAACAACGCATCTTCAGACACGAAATGAAATTTGTAAGTAAGAAACAAGTTTTAAAGTTACACTTCTTGTTTTATTGTCTTTAAAATATCTTCACGACAATATTCATGAACAGGTAGGCAGACGACTACGACAGGTGCAATTTTGGGCTCATAGCGTACCTATAAAACCTATTATACAAAGTCGCTTCCTCTGTCCCTATGTCCCTTTGTATGCTATCTTTAAAACTACGCAACAGATTTTGATGCGGTTTTTTTAATTGATAAACTGATTAAAAAGAAATGTTTATATGTATATTTCATAACCATGAAAGCCAGAGCAGGCCGCTAGTTACAGATAAAATGACAATGTAATTATTTTAACTAATAATAAACCATAAAATTTGAAAAAAAATTACCAACTGGGATGCATCTTAAGCTTTGGAGTCCTGAACCGTTATTCATTTTAATAGGGTTGCAAAATATTACACAACCTGGTTATACCAAACTTTTGTTAACACACTTATGACATGCTTGATGAAAAATTATAAACAAAATATTTTATTGTACTCATCAAAAGCACCATCAATGAGAAACGAAAGTTGTGTATTTTCTTGTGAATCATTTTTGTGTTAAAACTTGAAAAAAAATGTAAGCACAGAAAAATTGCTACAATTAAGTATAATGTCGGAAATAAATAAATATCCCTGGACAAGTCACACAAATTGAATCTAACCCCAAAGTAAGCAAATTATATGTTTGTGTTATAGGTGTTAGTCAACGATTATAATACATGGAAATACTTAAATAAATACCAGAATAAATTTAATAAACACCCAGACCTGGAAATGCAGACATCTAAATATTCATCATAAAAATGCCTGCCCCCATCGGGAATCTAACCCGAGCCTCGCAGTTAGTCGGTGTAGTTAGCTGTGTACGCTAGCCACTCGACCAACGAGTCGTTCAAATGGAAAACAAATATGACGAGTTGATTTTTTAATGGCAGACCCGTAATCACGTATAAAAATTTTATCAAATTTCGATAAAATGATAACATAAATATAAAAAATAAACCCAGCAACACAAAAAGTAAATATCATGTCATGAAACTGAATCCCAACAAATTGGTGGTCGGAGCAAAACGTTTCTTTTCACTCGGCAATGGTATTAGGGCAATCTTTACCTTTGTAAAAATCCCCTTTACCTTCAGAAATCACGTTCTGGCGGGCGGAGACCTTCCCCACCGAGAAGACCTTCAACATTGTTAATTATCTTGAAAATTCTCGTGAAAATAGATACCTGAGAATCGTTTTCATTTACGTAAACAAAGTAAGCTACTTTCAAGGAAAATAATTATAAATTTGTACTTCACTAGCCAATTAGAAGGATTAAATTTTAAAATTATCTGTGTTTTGTATACCGGTTTCGGTACTCAAATGTTTGTAGATCAATCTATCTCTGTAGTAAATACATACTCGTGTAACAAATGTCGAAGATTAATTTTGAACATTGAAGACTTTTAAAAAATATATGTGCAGGTTGCTAAAAAGAGGCAGCAGATTTTTTATGTAATTTTTTTGGATTTTGGTCTTTCTGTCTGTCTGTCTGGATCCTGATCGAAATTTACTCACATGACAAGTTGGTATTGGAGTTTTGGCGCCATCGTGAATGACATCTTCAATGTGTGTGCAGTGCATTAATAAGAATACACCAGATATATCAGAAAAAAAAACGTCATTTGACAGCTATTTGATGTACACTAACCAGTGATCACTAATAAGATATACAATTAGCCCCCTGAGCTACTGGCGATAATATTCATAAAATGACATTTTATCTAAAGTTATCTTTTTCTTAGTGTTGATAGCTGTATGAACGCAATTGTAAAAGTTTCTGAGAATAGCGAAAAAACAACAAAATCATGAAGTCTTCATCGTGAATTAAAAAATAATAACGTTGTTCTTTTTTAAAATAACAGTTGAAAATTAAGAAACAAAATCGTAGCGTATTGCTCGAGCTAAGGCTACTAACATGAAGCTGTGGCTGCAGGAATGGATAACTCTGTGGTACCTAAGTCCGAATTCGGGTAATAATGTGCCACTTCATTATATTTCCCCGTTTAGGTCCAGGCTCCTTTGCAGAATAGAGCAATTGCCTTCCTGACAGACAGCTCATAAAAGCCGAGCATAGGCTTACAATCACTAACACCGTGACATCTGACTAGGTGGTAGAGTTTCGCAGCGACTCACCCGGATTGATACCACCGCCTTACCTATTCCTGCTGTCATAACGTCATGACGTGTTCCGGTTTGAAGGGTAAGGTAATCGATAAATTTACTTTTGCTCGAGGCCTCACATCCTGGCCTCAGGTTGGCAACGCACCATTTCCACATTTAAAGTCTCTAGGCCGCGGGAATTTCTTACCATAAGGAAATCCGTCTGCTTGTTTGCATTCCATTATCATTAAAAAAATTGTTTTTGAGTAAAAACACTTTAATTTTATTACGTAACGTATGGCAACACGCAAGTTCCAAAACTACAAACACAGTCATATTGGAGTATACTTAGTTTGGATAGCGACCTTTTAATTAGAAAACCCAGAAACTTCTGTAAAAGTTTAGTTTGGCTTAATGAAAAGTTAGTTAGGAGTTAGACCCTAACAAGTCCTGTGAGTCGGATCACCTGCGAACAGCACATGGCAAGTTTCCTTTTCATTACGAGCTTCCAACTAAAGTTCACCGGAAGAGCCGCATCTGAAGAAATTCAATGCAATCACAAACGGACTTATGATTCAAATAAAGTTGGAAGCTCTTGGTTTAACCACGGAGTTTCACAAACTGAAGCTTGGACGTAGTTTTAATACGGTTATATAGTAGTACTATTTAAATTATGTATGGCTATATTCGTCCAGCTACGGAAATCCGAATGCATTTTAAAGATATCTATATAAAAATTTAGACATACGAGCGGACCAGTGTTCTATGAATACTGCTATATCCAAAGTCTGAGGAAAATTTATTGCGGAATATGTCAATGACTTATCACATTCAGCGTCGGACGTGGGTGTATGTATAGTAAACGCAAGCTTAGAAAGTTCTTAACCTCTTAAGCATACATCTGTCAGTTGTCACAACCCAAACTGGTGTGCTATATCTGGAATTCATAAAATGCTTATAAATATTAATTAAAGACCGGCTGCTACTTGAAACGGTTTGTCATTTCTGATGTTTATGGTCCTGCCAAAGACTAAAGCGTTAATTATGTAATTTTCTGATGTGAGCATATATTCACGCCCAAATTCTCAAAGAGGTAAGCAGACCCAAAAGCAACCAGGGCACCCACGACTAGCCGACGACACTAAATCCCACAATGTGATAGGTGGCAAACGGCAAATCTACATTGAAAAATATTCACTTTCTATTTTGTTGTTGCCCGACGCTGATCGAACCAGGGACAAGAAGTCAAGTCCGACGCCATTATACTAGACCACAGCCACAGATCACTTTTTAAGCACATTATTTTTACCCTACCAACAGAAAGGACGGTGTTTAGTAGTCTATGCGTGTATGAGTGTTTGTCCCGTTTGGTGCTCTAAATATTTGATCAACTTGTTGATCGAGGGGCAAGCGTGTACGCTAACTGCACTTACCAACCTCAAGGATCGGGTTCTATTCCCGAGGGCAGATATTTGTGTGATGAACATTCAGATGTCTGCATTCACGGGTCTAGGTGTTAAAACGTATGATTACATTCTCTGTGTTGAAAGTACATGCATGCATACAAACATATCTTCACGCCAAGTCCTTTATAGGGTAGATAGAGAGTATCGCATGCCACACCTCACGATCCTGACAAAATTGTCTTGCTTCCTTCACATTCATTACCCTTTACATACAAACACGCCGGTTTCGGAGACTCTTGATACCACTCTCGGATAATATCCGAGTGATCTGATCGTGGAATGTCAACCTTTGTCTCCCCGGGTACCTACATCTCTCCACATTTGCATTGTATATCTGCTTTGTCAATATTTCATCTGTCATTCTTTCCACATGGCCGAACCAGCGGAGCATGCCGTTTCGCATTTTAACATCTACACTTTTTTTCAATCCCGCTCTTTCTCGGATCTCACTGTTACGAACGCGGTCAGTGAGCGTTACACCAAAGATTTTCCGTAGCGCTCTTAGTGCGACTGCATTTATGTTTTTTTTTTCTGCATAGAAAGTATTCATTCCCAAAGCTATAAAGAACTCCATATTTTATCAAACTGCCCACCTGTGTCACCTCTAGGAAAAAGGTTAACGACCTAGCATAAATGTTGCAATTTTTGCCAGCGCCTTATAATAGTATGGGCTTACAATATTTTAAACCGAGTTCAAAAAAAGATTTTCTTATGTATGTACACAGATTTCTCCGTGGTTTCTGGACCGATTTACGTAATTATTTTTGTTTAATGCGGAATAGTTTCGAATTGGTCTCATAAAAAAATGATTTTAGTTTTTATTTTATGAGCATTATTACCTATATTCACCTATTCCAATGATTATTTTTATTAATTTTAAACATATCAGCAAAAAACTAAAAAATATTAAATAAAAATAACTACGTCACTTTAAACCGACTTCAAAACTAAAAAGTAAAAAATAATACAAATTTAATATTAATTATATACTACCTATTAGTTATATGTGCTATTTACAAACAGGATTGAAGTCGGTGCCAATCCAATTTGATCCTTACTTATAATATATTTCTTAGTTTAAGGCTTTGCACCGACTTCAAAACTATTAGTAAATAGCACATAATATGTAGCACCTTCAGTAATATAAGGACCCAAGTCAAAATTTTGGTATACTGGGATTTTGAATGATAAAGGCACAAAATGATTATTCTCTACTGGTTAGCGCTAGCAGAAAGAGAAAAAAGATAAGAATGGCTCTGTAATTATATTTGTTGAAACACATGAATAATATCGGAAAAGACTACTGTATCTTAAAACACGATTTCAAAAAAAGTAGTTTTTCGGACAGTGCCCTTATATTACTGAGGGTGCGAATTATAAGTAATAGGTAATTATAAGTAATAGTATATAAATAATATTAAATCTGTATTATTTTTTACTTTTTAGTTTTGAAGTCGGTTTTAAGTAACGTAGTTATTTTTATAATTAGAAACATACTACTTTTACGAATACACATTTCCATGCAGACGATGCTTTGAGTAGCTCATTAAGGAATATAAGAGTCATATATGTTTTGAAATTTCAATTTAAAACCTCTTTACATTTTTGAGAGGAAACGGTCTATAGACTAATCCCATAGGAAAGGCTAATTAGAACGAGAGCAGCCATTACGGCTGTACGGATCTGGTGAGCTCCGATAATACCTTTTTGTGTTGTTTTTCATCGATTGGAGAGTTTTCTTTGCCTTCGGTTCAAAACTTTTTCCCTTGCTTGACAATCATGAAAATAATCTCTTGTTTATCCTAGAAGAATCATGCTATAAAATCCTTTTATACTTGGTTAAAAACATTTTCCATGAAAAATCAAAGTTAGGTAGTTTCAGAGTTAATCTGGACACAGTATTTTTAGACCATTTCGTTCGTCGATAGCCTAGCGTACACGCCTAGTACCACCAAAAACTGAGAGGCTTGACTCTGACATTTGTGTGATGAACCACTAAATATTTACATTTCTGGGTCTGGGTATGTAGCGTTATCAGCATCAATAAAAAATAGTATCTTCACACCCGTATTCCCGAAACGGTAGGCAGAGACACGACCAGGGCACCCAAGACTAGCCGAAGACACTAAGCCCCGCAATGTGATAGATGGCAAGTCTATCGCTAACCGGGCACAAATATCCAATCCCGGGCAAAGTTATTAGAAAATTGAAAATATACAATTTTTAATTTTTTTCGTTGCCCGACCTGGGGATCAAACCTGGGACCTCAAGAGACAAGAAGTCAAGCCTGACACCGGGCCGCTAGATGCGATAAATACATCAATAATTATTAGGATATGTACATACTTACCACAATAAGAATTTACTATAGTATCGCCTACGTCATTAAGTTTAACCTTATAACCAGTAAGCACAACAACCAATAGCAGCAACAATTAATGGAAATGAAAAAAAGAAATGCAGTTGAATAAAATAATTGATTAATGAATGAATGAAAGTTTATTACTCGCTCTTGAGTAACTTACGAGAATTGATCGAATAATTCATTGGTTCATGATAAATGATGGAATGATTCATTGGTTCAGTTCAATCATATTTCATTACGTAAGTATTTATTTCAATACCCGTCTCATTCAAACGTTTTTTACGGTAAGGTAGGCGGTAGATTTGCTCAAACAACTAAAAATTATAGTTTTAAGATAGCGACGTACTTTGTAAATACTGTAGATTAATTAACGTTAATTCATACCATCAAGAGAGCCAGGGACGGCGTCTGTGTATGGCGCGGTTGGGCAACTGCCCAGGGCGCCAAGATGTGTAAAGGGGCGTCAGATCCTGTACGCTATATATTATTTATCTTTTAGTATGGTTTTGAACAGCATGTAGGAGGCGCCGTATAAATTACGCCCAGGGCGCTGCTACAACTGAAACCGCTACTGAAGAGAGACGAATGTTTAATTGCTGCTTTACGACATGAAACACCTATAACGTTTTTAAATTACAAAATTTGAATTACATATAGTTTTTCATTAAGTGAGAGGTCAGTCAAACCTACACGTCTCCTGGTAAGAGATAACTTTGGCCTATAGACACCATAGTTACTTACGGGATGTTACTACTACTACTCTGTACCGAAATATGACTGTCGTTATGGCGCAATATATACATATCTTCACACCAAGTTACTTTCGGGGTAGGCAAAGAGTATCAAGTGCTTAACCCCACGATCCTGGCAGACCTGCCTGATTTCCTTCACATTCATTGCCCTTTTCATTTAATCACGCCAGTTTCGGTTTAAAGTATTCCCCATGATTAACCTTTATATAATTTAATACAAGACACACATAACTAAGTTTTCTTTCATCAAGTTTATGCTAATTTATTTCAAGAAAACATTATTTCTAACAAACCATCGTAAAAGATTCGTGACATAAATATTAGGGGTGCAAGAAATTCCCGTAATTCAGGTAAACGACTGCCCTTTATAGTACAAATGCGTACTCGTCGCACAAACCATCCCTGAATATTAAGTTACGTACTAATGTTTTGTGTACATATTTAAGGTTTTGTATATATATTAACATCAAACGGAAGTCAAAGACCAAATTTAATTCAGCATTAACCATAAGCTATTGTTTTAGCTCTATTTTGAAAGTACTAAAGAAACTTATTAACTATTTAGAATTACCTGTCTGTCTTCATTTCTGTACTATTACCATATAGCATCTGAGCCCTTACCACGAGTTTACGGCTTGTCAAGTTTACTATACTCACTACCGTCCCTGTAAATTATTTGTATGGAAACTTTGAATAGCGCCCTCTATTGTTAACTAAGAGAAACATATTTTTAGACCAAAAGTGTCATAGATTTCGACATGTAACTTAACGAACGTAATCCATACAAACTCATGGCAAAGGCTCTAAATTTCAAATACTAGCCATCAGATTTACTACTACTATTAATCAGGGCTTGACTTCTGCAACACTCGCAAAATTAAAAACAAATCGATCAACATCTTTTTATAATTTATTAGACCCACCCACGAGTTTTATCCCAAAGAACCAAACTTAAAGTACTTACATACTTATATGAAAAAAAAAACAAATTAATTAAATTCAATAATTACCTATTTTAATTCCGAAATTGGATAAAAATAAGATGTTTTTAGTATGTAAATAATTTTTTTGTCATTCGAAACGAAAAACATAGGAGTTTTGATGCCATTGTAAAAGAAGGTCACATTTTTTTTGTAAATATTGAACGTTTGTAGTTATTAAATATTTGAATAAAGTTTCACATTGCATTGCAATACGAGTAAAATTTCTCAATTTAAGTGCTATTTAGTTTAATTTAGTTCACTCCAAGTGTACAAATGAAATATTTATAAACAATTAATGTGTTGCGTATTTCTTTGTTGCCGCCAAATCTCGCTTAATGAGCTCGGGTAAAGAGGCCACTGCTTTACTCAATACCCGCACATGTCATTCTAGAACGACATATTATGACTATATCAAATAAACTGAAGAAGTGAATTGGAAATAAATGACAATGAAAACAATTTATAAATACGGAAGTCGTGGCAGTTTGGGCTAATGGTCTTAGCTTGTCCTAGAAAGGGATAAATTAATAAAAACGGAAAAGAGTTTTAAATGTAGTGTATAAAATCTCTTTGTTGGACTTAGACAGCATATTTAAATGGTCCTGTAATGCTTATGATGTATTCATATATATCTCTTGACATTTGATAGCATAGTTGACATATTATGCAGATTGCAGAGTAAAAATTGTATTACGTTTGTGTTGCCAGCTGCTGTTGGCTGTATTTGTCAGGCGGGGAAAGATGAAAACCAGTGTTGATGTAGAATAAGCCTCAACAAAAACTAAGCAAACTCAACAAATTTTCTTGGCGGACCCATGTTATCACACTCTGTCTCTATATCTTACTATCACATTTTTGTACGTTATTTCCTTATTCCTTATGTTAAGAATTAGATAACATTTGTTGTTGCTTTTTTTATCAGTATATGTAGTTTTAGTCTGTTAATAAAAGCTTTCTTTCTCTCTTATATACATTTATTTTTTATAGACAATTTCTTCTATTTTTAAAGAAGAGATGACAAACGAGAAAGTGAATAAATGAATACAACATTATAAAACACTCTCCCTTCCAAAACAGCATACGTTTTCACTGTAATTTCAAGTCATTAGCAGACACGAAACATCAGTGCGTCAGTTCAATGGTTCCAAGGGAGATACACACGCTCCCTAATTTTCCATCGGCTTATTCTATTTACGCCCATGGCCGCGTGTTGGTACTGACATAAAAGTGCTCATTACGCGGATAAGGCTGAGAGTCGACGCTCGTCAATGGGAGTCTGAGGGAAACCTGTTTATTCCTCAATAAAACTGAGCTTTACGATCGAGTCTGCGTCACTCTGTGTGTAGATATTTTCTCTATTTCATCTCATTGCGTAACGATTTTATGATGAACGTGAGATATCGTAAGCTAAGAACAAATTCATTTCAATGCCTGTTTCTTAATAAATGGCTCCTAGAAGATGGTTATCAATATGTCTGTATGCTTTTTGTTTCGCTTTTCGTTTATTCCGTAAATACCATTTAAATTTTGTTGATTTTTCTTCGGAAAGGGTTGTCCGCAAAATGTCCGCAAAACATTTATGATAGGTACTCCTAGGATGTCCATGAAAGGCACTAATCACTTTTAATCAGGTGACCCATTTTCTCATTTGTCTCTTCTTAAATATATTTAAAAAGGTCATGTTCTATCAACATACTTAGCGAACACAATACCTAGTTAAATACTTTTTTTTTATAATATTGGAAAGCAAACAAGCAGACGGATTTCCTGATGGTAAGAAATTCACGTCGCCTAGAGACACCAAAGGTGGTAATGATGCGTTGCTAACCTGCGGCCGGGATGTAAGGCCTCGAGCAAAAGTCAGTTTACCGGCTACATTACCCTCCAACCGGGACACGTCAACAGGAAGCATTGACGTTATGGCGGCAGGAATAGGTAGATCGGTGGTACCAATCCGGGCGAGTCGCTGCAAAACTCTACCACCTCGTAAGATGTTACGGTGTTAGTGACGGTGAGCCTATGCTTGCATTTTACGAGCTGCCTGGCAGGAAGGCTGATAGTCTATTCTACATAGGAGCCCGGAATAACACGGGGATCTATTCTGTACATATATGAACATGCATGTATATCGAATGTTGCTGATTTAAATCCAAGCCATTTTAAATTTAATGCCTCAAGGTTAGCGCCATATTAGTCTTTTCCTGATAATTATTACTTCATTAAAAGAACGCGTTTTTGCTAGACTCATAATTTTGAATAAGTTGGCTTTATGTCATTAATATTCCCCCGTTTTGGACTAGACGTTCCAAATCCAGTACTAAGCTACATCCGACAAGCTTTAAGCGCGTCCACAGTTGTGGGCTCGCTCGATCAACCCTGATTTGTTGTGTATTGAAGTCCATAGGCTGATGATTTTGTATTCAATGATTTATTAAAATAAAATGCGAAAGGGCATGCTCCGCTGGTTCGGTCATGTGGAAAGAATGACAGATGAAAAATTGAAAAAACAGATACACAATGCGAATGTGGATGGATGTAGGGACCCGGGGAGACCAAGGTTGACATTCCATGATCATATCACTCGGATATTATCCGAGGGTGGTGCTAAGAGTCTCCGAAACCGGCGTGTTTGCATGAAAAGGCTAATGAATGTGAAGGAAGCTAGACAGGTTTGTCAGAATCGTGAGGTCTAGCATTGGATACTCCCTGCCTATCCCAAAAGAGACTTGGCGTAAAGATATGAAGATATGTAATAAAAACGTTGCACTGGTCGGATTTTCACAAATAGTATAATCCGTCTCTGACTGCGATTAGTGAAAGCTGGTTTAGATTTCTTTGCCTTTAATCAGACTGTAGACGTACCTAAAGTATCTAATATCTGGGGTTAAGTTTCTAATTAATTTGATTCGACAAACCCAAGACAAGATGGAAGATACAATAATCAATCAACAGTAATCAAACTTACGTCAAAGGCGAGTCTCGCTAGGGTTGCTAACCACACTTTATAATAACGTATCCTACTTTATTTGGGTAATAATAATAATAGTAAATCATCTTTATTTCACATAAACCTACAAGAGTTACTTGTGACGGGTCTATATAATAGTAAATCTACCACCGGATCGGAACGCGGCCGCACATTGAGAAGATAAGGCAAGCTATTATTTTAAAGTATATTTACAATAATTAATGTAATGATACATAATATATTAAAAGAGATTGGCATGTGGTACAATTAATCCCAAGCAGTCTTATCTGGTATATATTCAGCAATGTTATAATAACCCTTTGGATTTAATTAACATTTAACACATTTCTTAAATTTATTAATTGGAAGTTCTTTCATATAATTGGGAAGTTTGTTGTAGAACTGTATACATATAGGCCCACGAAAGCCCATGATTTACTTTAAACTTTTACATACAAATACAGTATGCAAATATACTTTATTTTCAACCTTAAATACGCTGCGTAAAATAAAATATACATTACGAAAAGTTGTACAGTTGAAAATGGCAATATATACCTACTTCAAAATGTATTTGATAGCTAAACAAATATAAAAAAATATTTCTTACCTACTCTTCATTCCCGCCACTTTTTTAGTAATAATTCAAAAGTGGCGGGAAGAGAAAAAAAGAGCACCAATAAATTTAAGTAAAATTAAATTATTTATTTATTTAAATTTATTTCTAAAAATGGTTTAATTTTAAAAATTTTAGTATGTGCTGCTATGTATGTATTCAAATATTATGTTACGTAACAACATAATATTTGAAAAATACATTTTTCTTCGTAATACTTTATTTTTTTTCTATCCAAATCAGTTTATACGTTTTTATGGTCAAAAAAAGTTGGCAACCCTAAGTCTCGCCCACAATATTGTATTATTATGTATCAAACATATAAATAAATCGAATCTACCAAATTTCAGTCGGATTAGTAGTTATAGTAACAATATGGTGAAACTAACGGATCGTTAATCTTAGTTTCGAAACTGTCGACAGTTTATAGTAATATAAACTTCTATAGTTGTAGCTTATGTTATATTTGGTTAATCACTTTACAAATGCTACAGTCCTGATGTTTTGTGCCATATTATGTGTTAATGCCATCGCGTGTAAATATAATCATAAAGTCCCCGTTTTCCTATTGGTATTAGTCCGGGTTCTTTGTGTACGAGCAGGAAAGCAGATGGTCTATTCTACTTAGAGGACCTGAACCAGTACAGAAAATTATAATCATTTATTTTTTTATTAAATATCCAAGTTTTTGTTTTTCCGTTACTGTGTTACCGTTATCGGAGTTATCCGACCAGTTTGTGTTACCGGTGATGACATATTATGGAACTGAGACTTAGCCTTTAAATGTGGGCCTCTTAAATAAGCTCAGAGTCGCTCAGCGTTCTATGGAGAGAGCTATGCTCAGTGTTTCTGTGCGAGATATGATCCGTAATTCAATAATCCACAAGAGAACGAGGGTTACCGACATAGTTCAGAAAGTCAGCAAGCTGAAGTGGCAATGGGCAGGCCACATAGCTCGCAGAACCGACAACCGCTGGGGAAGAAAGTTTCTTGAGTGGCGGCCCCGCACCCGAGGACGTAGTGTTGGATGACCTTCTACCCGGTGGACTGATGATCTGGTCAAAGTCGCGGGGAGTTGCTGGTAACAAGCGGCTGGTGACCGTAATTTGTGGCGCTCTTTAGGGGAGGCCTATGTCCAGCAGTGGACGTCCTCCGGCTAATGATGATGATGATGATCCGAGTTTTGGGGACGTTAAGTTTTTCACTCAATTAAATAATGAAATATTATTTATAGATTTCCAAAATAAAGCCATTAAGGTAACGCTAATATCTCCAAGGCGTTATAAATTAAGTTCAACTGGCGAACAAGAAAGTTGACCGTCGCCGAACTATCAGAACCGTTTAATATTCACAGTATTAATTAGGACACTCCTCTTAGATAAGTGTTGTTTGTTTAGTTATACAACAGCTTGTTCGTGTTTCATGGGACTATTAAACTGTCTATCAAACACTTTCATAGCCACTACCTATTAACAATTATGATATAATAAGTTTCTGATAACAAGAAAATATATTTTTTCCCGTGCTCCTTTGCAAAATACACCTGCCAGGTAGCTCGTAAATGGCGAGCATAGGCTTAACGTCACTAACACCGTAACATCAGTAAGATATCACGATGTAGTTGGTAGAGTTTCGTAGCGCCACGCTCGGATTGCTACCACCGCCTTACCTATTTCTGCCGCCATAACGTCATGACGTGTTCCGGTTCGGAGGGTAAGGTAACCGGTAAACTTACTTTTGCTCGAGGCCTAACATCCCGGCCTCAGGCTGGCAACGCACCATTACCATCTTTGGTGTCTCTAGGCGGCGTGAATTTCTTAACATTATGAAATTCGTCTGCTTGTTTGCCTTCCAATATCACAAAAAAAAAATATCCCTGAACAAGTCACACAAATTGAATCTAACCCCAAAGTAAGTAAATCATATACTTGTTGATTAGAACGCCAGCTTCATTTCTAAAGACCAACTTCTTTGTTCCCTGAATAGTTGGTGCACCACCTGTGATCTTTTATCGTCAACATCAATAAATTTGTTTGTGTGTGTCAAATGCTTGGTAGTGTGGGTAATGTTTTATTAATTGATTTAATGTACTTTATAAGCATTATTATTGAAAAATATTAGTGTTCTGCACTTCTCCTACACATAAACTATAAGTGTACCAAATGCTCCTGCGTCCGCGCATTTTTTGTCAAAAGGGGTCCTAAGTTTTGGCATCATGTATTAATACATAGATGAAATAGTTATAATAAGTTTCTGATTACAAGAAAATATAATTCCGGGTATATATTTTAGGTCCAAACTCCTTTGAAGAATAGACCATCTGCCTCCCTGACAGGCAGCTCGTAAAAGGCGAGCATAAGATTAACGTCACTAACACCGTGACATCTTACTAAGTGGTACAGTTACTCAGCGACGTCAATGCTTGCTGTTGACGTATTCCGGTTCGGAGGGTAAGGTAGCCGGTAAACTTTCTTTTACTAGAAGCCTAACATCCCGGCCTGATATTGACAACGCACCATTACTACCTTTGGTTCCGTTTGCTTGTTTGACTTCCAATATCATTAAAAAACACTTTTGCGCACCTAGACTTGCTTCTTTTTCTTCGTGAACGTATTCTCACTGTTGAGTATCGTGATGTTCCTATCACATTAAATGTTTGTAAGTGCTGATGAATTATCCACAACAGTTTAGTAATCACTTTATGATAAAAAAACAACGTTGCCTATGATTACATATGCGCCAGGTTGGCGATAGGTTTGCCAACTATCACATTGAGAGATTGAGTGTCTTCAGCTAATCGTGGGTGCCCTGTTGTACCTCTGCCTACCTCTTTGGGGATATGGGCGTGAAGATAATTTTTTCATTACAAAATAAAACAAAAAAATTATTGTTGTTTTCAGGCCGCGACCTGTAATAATGCTAATTGTTTGAGGAGACTATTAGAAAAATCCCAAGGCAACATTATTCAACATCAGAACACTCATCATGCTTCATATATCACTAGACTGAAATATTAAAAAATATTTCTCCACATAAAATGTTTCACCTGCGCTCTGGTGCCGGAGTATTCGTTTTATTAAAGTTTTTAAAGAAACGCGATAAAAATGGGCACCTTCATAAAGTCAGCCATTTTGTCTTTTTAATGTTCGTATTATTTTTAAGTATATAACATTAAAAGGTCCTTCACATCTACATTTGAGTACTTGTTATGTATCTAACTACATTGTATATGTAATTAAATATCTCGAATAATACTTAGTACTATGCAATGAAATATCAACAATATAATGTTACAGCAGTTGGTTGTTTTCTTATGTACTGAGCGCCACATCTATTTTATTATGTAAAAAGGTAACCGTACTCATCTATCAATAGACATTAAAAATCTTAACAGTTTGCTTTTAAATTTTTTCATTCGAAAGCAGCTTTTAATTTTTTTTTGAAAAAGGGATAAAACATGACTGAAAGTTTTTATGAACACTCTTCTATGTTAAATCTGCAATTTTTAAATGTTGCGCATAACATGGAAACTGAAAAATATTGCGATTAAATATAAAAATGATTTTAATTTATTTAAATTTGAGGGCAAACGGTAGTTTTTCAAAATTTGATTAAGTTATCATCGGAATCATTTAAACTCAGTAAACGGCAAAGAATCCTCTTCATATTTAATTTTAATTTTGTACAAATATTAAAATATATGTTCTAAATCCAAACAATAAATTAATATAATTGTAAAACATATTTATATGTTGGTATATATATCTTTTCAGCAGATACCGAAACTTATCTAAATATGTTTAAATTTCTATTGATACCAAAATTCCAAAGTACTTTTACCAATATTTTCTGCAGTCATATCGACAGCCAGTAACAGTATAGGTAAGTAGTAATGTTAAATGAAATAAAATTAAACTAACATTAAACTATGGAGGTATCTAGCCAGCAAAATTTGTGGATATTGAAAAATAATTCAATAACAAAAGAATTTTCAACGCGGCTACAAGTTTAGGCGAATGTTTGGCCCAAACCGAAACCACTCTTTAAAACCGAAAATAGGCGAAACCGAACTTTTCGATCGGTCACTACGCAAAAGTCACTACACTGTCTAGTAACGTGTCAGCAAAAATTGACTCTCTCTGTCTCTGGTATAATGTAATTAAATCATAATGAATAAGATAAAACACATTGGTCTGGGTCCACTAAGTAAAATAGATCACCTCTCTGCCAGGCAGCGATCATCACTAACACGATCACTGATCAAGAACAGCAACTTGCCCGGGTAGCCACCGCCTTTCCTATTTCTGCCGCCATAGTATCGTGTTCAATAGGCCTAACATCCTGGCCAAGGGAGAGTGATGCACCTATAACATCTATGGTGTCTATAGGCCTCAGTCATCTTACCATCAGGAGTGTCGATTGCTTGTTCGCTGACCTCTCATTTTAAAAAAAATCGATGGGTTGCACACCGGGAGTGCCGGCAGAAGTGTAAATATTGAACACTAGCTGCACCCCGCGGTTTCACCCGCGTAAGTCCCAATCCCGCGGGAACTCCGGGATAAAAAGTAGCCTATATGTTATCTGGGTCTTCAGCTACCTACATACCAAATTTCATCGTAATCGGCTTTGTAGTTTTTGCGTGAAAGAGTAACAAACATCCATACATCCATACATCCATACATACAAACTTTCGAATTTATAATATTAATAGGACTAGCTGCTACCCGCGGCTTCGCCCGTGTAGTCTATTTATTTATTATTTAACTCTCCAACTATGCCCGTTGAAATTTTAAGATGAAAAACGGTCTACGTCCTTCTTCAAACTTTAATCTATTTTTATTTAAATACCATCTAAAAAGTATTACACGATGATGTTCTGGAAATAATAAATTTAGAAAGTAGTGCACTGAGCCACTCCAGTTCCAACACGTTCCATTAGGAGTCAACCAGGCGCATACCCATGCGTCTGTGTCGCGCGGTCTTTATTAAACTATAGTGTTAACGTAGTGATTAGGTATATTCTATTAATAGTGTTATTTTAAAACTGCAATATCTCCTAAGATAATTATTCAAATCTAGTGATGTGAAATGCAATTATGTTTTAAATTAAATACTTGTGATGAATGATAATGATTAACATCGTGTTTATAAAATAACCTTCGCAAATAATGTATTATTTTAAAACAAATTTGGTTAGCATAAAAAAAAGGTTATAGTAAGCTAACCTTAACAGATAGAAATGTGCTGTCGCGAACTTTTTTTAAGACTTTTAAAGGGGAACAATTCTTTCATACATGATTTTTACGAAACTTTCACCGTTAACGCAGCGCACGCTCTCAATAGGAAAAAATCCCCCGATTTTAAAACATTTATCATTGGTGCTCCGCTGCTATTGATCTTAGCGTGATGATGTATATATAGCCTATAGCCTTCTTCTATAAATGGACTTTCTAACACTGAAAGTTCAAGCAAGCAAGCAAACAAACAAATAAACAAATTCTTCAGCTTTTTAATATTAGTATAGATAGTATAGACTTTGGTTCCGAGCTCTTACAAAAAAATATAGACGAACTGCTTTCATACCAACTTAGGCATAAAAGGCGAATTTCGGTTCATTTTATTAAGAGAAAAATCTGGAAAATTCATTTAGCTATACTAAACACATTTAGCGGTTACGTGGTTATATTCTTTTATAATAAGGTTGATAAGTATACTTTTGATTTAATTATCGCTATAATAAGTAGCATATGTTCTTTCGTTCCTCATTAAGTGTCTAAATACAAAGTTTCACAATTATGTTTTCAAAAATGACGATTTTCCATACGGACATTCGTTACCTGTTTTTACCCCAATTTTCTCCCCCAATTTTTTTCTATAAAAAGTAGCCTATGTTCTTTCGTTTATCATAAAGTGTCTTAATACAAAGTTTCACTGTTAGAGGTTTAAAAATGACGAATTTACATATGAACAGTCATCCCCTCTTTTTAACCATTCTCCCCCATTTTTTGCGATAAAAAGTAGCCTATGTTCTTTAGTTTATCATAAAGTGTCTAAATATAAAGTGTCTAAATACAAAGTTTCACTGTTATAGCTTTAAAAATGTCGAATTTCCATATGAACATTCATCCCCTCTTTTTACCCATCCTCCCCTATTTTTTTGCAATAAAAAGTAGCCTATGTCGTTTCTCAGGGTCTATTCTATCTCTGTACCAAATTTCATCAAAATCGGTTCACTGGTTTTGGCATGAAAGCGTAAAAGACAGACAGACAGAGAAAGTAACTCTACTTTCGCATTTATAATATTAAGTAGGGAAGTAGGGATTTTGAACCAATTTTGCTACTATTTGTATCATAATTTCTTTGTGTGTTTTTCGTTAATGATAAACTGATGTACGTGGTTCATTGTTATGGACTTATGGTAAAAAATACAGTTAAATATTTTTCCTAAGCAAATTGATCAGGGGTTGATTTTCAAAAAACGTTTAGATATGTATCTCATAATTTGTATTGCAGAGCATTATTTTAGTGTTAGAATTAAATTTACCATACAAACTTAGCCACCCCCTTAAGCCCCCAATGGGGGTGAATTTCGAAAAACCCTGAAATACATGTTTCATAATTTGTACTAAAAAGCATTAATTCAAACTTTCATGCAAAAATATGCAATAAAAATATTTATCTCATACATTAACCCTTTTAAGGGTTGAATTTCCAAAATATAATATGCCTATGCCCTCTTGAATACAACCTATCTGCATACCAAAGAACAATGGCCAAATATGTATAGGAGCTGGACCTGACTTTTTTTTGTCATGTCCCAAAAACTGCTATACTTAGATTGGTTTGTTTTTATGGAGTAAACACAATGCTGTTTAAAAATTACACCTAAATAGCCACAATTTTTCATAATCATGTCAACTTCCTTTTGAGGTTAGAATCCACAATTACTTTTACGCGGCTGTGGCGTAGCATAAAAGTGTAATCAGCGATAAGCGAGAAGGGTAATTAGCGATCCCGTTATTATTTATTTTGATTTCCCTCAAAGAATTTTTAAATAATAATAAAATCTTTCATCTGTCAAATCTGTCAAAGTGCTTGTTACTCTTATCTGTCAATCAGACTCCAAAGTTCGATGTCAAAAAGGTTCGTCTGTCCAGCCGGCTCGTGGAGTCTAGTCTGCTTGGGCCTTGGAATACACACATTTTGACCGATAATTTAATATAATTCTTTATTGCTCTTAACTTGGATGTATAGTTTAAATAACAAGAATGGCATAATATCACAAGTACATAGTAATGTAATGCGTATATAGTAATTGAACTCAATCACAGTTGAAAAATAGAAAAACATAAAAAATAATTATTATAGTCTTTATATACTAAGTATATATACTAAGTAATTTCATACTAAAAATGAATAGTAAAAAGCTACAAAAACAAAAATAAATAGAAAACTTTTTTGTGGCTACTTAAAAAAATAATTAATTGTGTTTTTTAAAACCTTAAAAAATTAGGAAATTTTTGATATGTAGGTCTTATTGGGACGCCATCGTTTCGTGGTTAGGTTTGGCCATCCTTCTTTCAGTAAAATCGGTTGGGTGGTTTAGGCGTGAAAATGTATCAGACAGACAGACAGACAGACAGACAGAAAGACTCTGTCTTTTCTCTCTTTTTTTTGTCTCCTTTCGCATTTATATTATTATAGTGTGGATAAAAAGTTCCAAAGTTTCTACACAAATAATTTTTATTTTAAATCAACAATTAAAGTAACAAAACCAATTGCAATGAGTACTTATCCGAGAATTTGACAACGGTACATATTTTAAAGGAATATTCTCTATTACACATCACAAAACGAAACGTTTATTAACTACCCAAGAGACTTTGATTTGTCTGTCAACACATTAGATTTAACATAGAATTTAACAAAATACTCGACAATCCGAATTTTGCGGATATAATATGTTGTCGACTCAAAAACATTATTTTTTTATGTTTTATTATTCAGGTAAGGTTTCAAACGAGTCTTCCGTACCCCTTGACGAAATTATTAATATAGAATAGGATTAACGTTGTCCATTTTTGATATTTTGGAATAGTTAGGGAATAATTGTGTACGAATTGCTTTAATTATCAGTATGATATTACTATCATTTATGTGGTAGAATACAAAATTAATTTATTGCACTATCGTACACAAACATGACAACACGAACATTCGCGCAAACGGCCTGCGCTGTCTTACGAATTTTCGATCTGACGCGAGTTAAAATTTTTAACCATTCAAAAAAAGTGCGCAATGCCACTAAAGAAGTTTTCACTTCAAAAAATATTAAAAAATTAAAAGACGTAGGATGTACCTCGTTGTGCATGACATTTTGCTAAGCAGCAGCGATATCACGTTGAAGAAATGATTTATATGATTTTCTGTCCTTAGTTTATTTAATATTGGTGTAATTCATTTGTCCGACATAATAATACTCACGTCTTCACAAAGTTTCGTAATTGTCGACAAGGATTTTGTATTACTTTGTATGTTTTTAAATGGAGGAACATAAATGTTGAGAGATTAGAATAAATTTGATATACGGTCGTGGCGTCTGTGGGTGGTTGTGTGCGTAAATGTAAAGCTTAACATTTGTTGATTTAATCGCACATGATTTTATACAGGAAGTGATTTTACATTTTGCGTCATGAACAAAATTCAGATTTACAAACTTTTTTTATGATATAGGAAGGCAAACAAGCAGACAGATTTCCTGGTGGTAAGATGTTCACGCCGCCTGGACACCAAAAGTGGTAATGGAGCGATGCAACCTGAGGCAGGGTCTCGAGCAAAAGTAAGTTTACCGGCTACCTTAGCCTCCGAACCGGAACACGTCAACAGCAATATTGACGTTATGGCGGCAGAAATAAATAAGGGGGTGGTATCAATCCGGGCGAGTCGCTGCGAAACTCTACCACCTAGTAGGATGTCATGGTGTTAGTGACTATAAGCCTATGTTCGCCTTTTACGAGCTGCCTGGCAGGAAGGCAGATGGTCTATTCTGCAAAGGAGCCCTGACCAACACGGGGAATGTGGACAATAACTGTAAATTTTGGTCATTCTTTTGACTCGAACAATCATTTTTCCGAAATAAAATTAAAACTGTGTCACTTTATGTTACGAAATTTACGATGCAAAGCGCATATCACATGCTGCTAGTAAACCTTTGAATTATAAAAGATTCATCATAAAATATCTTCAGTCATATAAGAAAATGACATTTCACATTTGGCGCAAGACACAACATATTAATCTTTGTTAATTATCAACGTTGTAGGTAAATGGGGGAGTTACAGAAATTGCCTATGACATGTCTACAAAATTTTAACTGACATTCATCAGAAAACAACTTCACCTGTTTTCCAAAACATGATTAATAGGAGTGTCACTTCAGATTTCTGAGTGGGTGAGGTGAAGAGTTTCGATATCAGATTTCAGTCCTTCAAATTATATTACTAGATATAGCAATCCTCCCTAGTGTACATTGTGTGTGGTAGTTCAATACTTGAAAATGTTTAATTAAGTAACGGGGAACGTTTGGGAATCGTACTTCTAACTAAAGAAAAAGAACAAACCTCTCTAGGTTTTGTAGATTAACAGAGAGGCAGGTGGCTGTTATTTAAGCATACTGTCATTAAAATAATGAGTCACTCTGTTTGTTACTCTTTCTCAGCTAACCACTAGACTGATTTTAATAAAGTAAATCATTAGATATAAACGCGGTAGTTTGTTTGCTTTGCTTTTGTGGTTAAACTATTGGACTGATTTCAGTGAAAATTTATGTGCAAATATCTAAAGACCATAATATTCAAACACAGACTAACATCTTTTTTAAAAAAACCTACCCATGAAGGACTATAATGGGGAATAAAAATCTACAAATACATATATTTATTCTACGCTGACAAAGTAAGTAATTACCTACTTACAATAAATTTACTGACTACACTTAAATTTGACATCTTTTAAACCTAGACAAGATCCAGATTTTACATTTAATTCCAGAATGATGTTTATTGTTGCGATGAATGCGTTCTTTGTTTTCTTCTTTCCGTTTTTTATGTTTTAACATAACGAGCAGGCGCTCCTGATGTAAATGATACCACTGTTACCTATTAACAATAAAATGCTACTGGTGTGTGGTTGTAGTCTATGATCAGGGGCTTATAGTGTATCTTCCCTTCTATCAATGATCTCTAAGTAAAATGTACATCCAACAGATGTCAAATGACGTGTTTTACATTTGTTATCTCCAGCGACCACTAGAAATACCCTAGAGAAAGTAAATACGAAACCCGTCATTTGGCAGATTTTTTATTTAAATTTTACTTAGTGATCATCACTTAAAATATACGCAACCAGTTCCAGGAACTTAGACCACCTATGCAAGTCTAACGACTACACCAGTCTCTTTGACGAAACACGACGATAGCAAGTACCGACCATATGGCAGCAGAAATAGAAATAAAGGTACCTACCAATAATTGCTTAAAAAAATATTTAGTGATTTTTTATACCATCATGTTGCATTTTCCTGGTAAACGTAAGAAAATAGTTATGTAATTTTGTTCGATTGTAATAACTGTGATACACATATCCTGGTATCTGCAAGTGACGTCTGTACATGCTCCGGCATTCCGAATGTATATCCACACGTGCACATATTGGGCGTCGGAATGTTTGTCTGATTCAATTTTATAAATGGATTTGGACGTTTGCCCTACTGACTCTGAACGCTATTCTGTCTCTAAACGTATCTTGTTGTTTTCGCAATCTAAACTTTAAACCGTATCTCCTTATAGTAGAGTTATTATTTCTTTGTTTCCCTGGTTAATTTCCACGGTACTAAGTCGGAAAGACTGCATTGAGTCAGCGTTCATACGAGATGTCAACAAGGCCGAGTGTCGTCCTCTTTCAAAGGCATTTACGATATTGCTTTTAGACTAATTCAATTTACGATTGACGTTAATGATGCTTCGTACATCCCTCGAATTCAGCTATTGTTGGGACATGTACTCCTGTTGGAGTAATAAATGGTTTGCTAATGAAGTAATTTGTTCCAGGATGATCTAGTCGGCGCGACTGAGTGGCGACCTCTATGTTGGAATGACTGCTGTTAATTCGGTGAGTTTATAACTTTGTTTGCAATATAGATGATATTAATTACGCACGACAGTTCATTTTTACATTATAATGATACATAAATATAATTAAGTAGTAGTATTTTCACGCCTATATCCCCGAAGAGGTAGGCAGAGGGGTAACCAGGGCACTCATCACTAGCCGAAGACACTAGGTCCCACAAAGTGATAGGTGGCAAGCCTATCACCAACCGGGCACATATACAATCCCGAGCAAAGTTTTTTTTAGAACATTGGAAAATCCCAATTTTGTTTTTGTTGCCCGACCCATTAATCAAACCCGGGACCTCATGCAGTCAAGTCCACCAACTGAACCGCTAGACCACAGAGGCGAAATATAAATAAGCTGGCCAAAAATTGAAAACTTAAAAGCTACTTTTGGAGATTAGCGGGTTTGTTACAACACCTGTAACTCGAAATCTGCTGGACTAATTTCCATGGTTTTTGATTTGTTGGATTTGACTTCGCCCCGATAGCAGAATATATTTTAAAAACAATGAAAACTAGACGAATATATAATTATTAAAGATGAAATATGATATATGTATAAACTATGTGTATAAAAGTAAGTCGTGTTAGTGGGCTAAACCGATTAGGCTGAAAATTGATGGGAAGTTAGCTTAGAAGAAAGACATAAGGTACATTTCAAATTCAAATTATTTTTATTTTGTAGGTAAGGCATCTTACTCTTAAAACACGTCAATGTTACTTACCTAAATAAAGTTATCCATATACAAATAATTACCTACATCACAAAATAAACATTTTATATAGTACACCAGCTAAAGTAAAAGTATAACAGCTAAACTAAGAAAAACAACATTTAATGTTAACCACACAAACAGAACGGGCGCGACGAAGTTCGCCGGAACAGCTAGTATGATATTGTGAAAACAAGTTATAATGTACATCACTGAAATTGGTGTGAGATTAAATAGAAACGTATAGTCAACAAACAACTTTATAAAAAATGGTTAACAAACTTGGGGTGAAATGATTTAAAAGAATAATATGTTACAGAAGTGATGTTTAGCTAAAACACTAAAGAAGAAGAAAAAAAGAAGGAAGCTAAAGCTGATGTATTTTAGTAAACAATTGGCAAACTTTTTTCAACATTCACTTTCGACAGTTCCCAGAGTTAAAACTTATTTTATTACACTATTGATCCCAGTCAAAGTTTCTACTTGAGTTTCAACTCAGGTAGGACCATAGGGTAGGACTGTGTTCCAACATAGGTACGTTGAGGAACTCGCACGTACATAACATGAATATAGTGAGACCCTAGTACGACATAAGCGGATTTCGTACATTATTTAGTTGCAACTGAATCGCTATTAATTTGTGAGCTTATACGAATATTATTTGGCGGTTTGAGAGCAATATTATATTAATGATAAATCCGCTTAGTGAACATTTTATTCATAGAAATACCAACAATTTACTAATTGGCAGGATTTCCGCTAAGCCTCTTGTAACATTCACGGAATTAGCTCTTTAGAAGCAATCCTACAATAAGTGACGAGAGAAATTATGAAGTTTAGTCAATTTGTTGTGAAAGGCAATTCTGTTGGAATTTAAGGAGAATAATAGCGGTGATTTTGTTGTGCACAAATTAAATTGATTTTAGATGAATGCTATCTTTTTCAAATGGAACAAAAACAATAGAGATAGAACATTTTAGACGTGTCAGATTAGTCCGAGCAAATCAAATTGTAATGTTTTTAGTCAACGTTTTCTAAGGGATAGTTTAAATCTGCATCTGTAGACATGTGACATACAGACTAATCTGACAGAACTAAAAGTATTTTGTCTTTTTCTATTTCTTTCGTTGAAAGGAGATAGTGATATCTTAAAATTTAGTTTAGTGAGTGCTCAACAAAAGTACGTCTTTGTCTGCAGTCCTTACGGCTTTGCATACACATACACTAATTAGAAAAGTTTATGACTAAATATTTCATTCAAATATTTTCATTTCTAATTAGTCTACTTAATTGTGTAGATTTTTCACTAATTATAATCAGAGTCAAGTTTGACAAGATCAACTGGTGTAATAGTTTTTAAACCTCGAAATGTTCAAACAGCAATAAAAATGCGTTTATCGTCCAAAAAATCATACCTAGGAGTTTTGTGCAACATCAGTCAGTTAGAGTCTTGCAATTCTTAATTTCAAAACACTTTAAAATGTTAATTTACATCATTGTACATTTAAGAAGCTGGCTAATTCGTTTAAAATGTCAACATCTATTTTCAAAATTAAACAAGGATAAAAAATCAAGAGACCCAACTAGACTTAAAATACCAAAATGTGTAACAGCTATATATAAAAAGAATTGCCACTCTATGATAGTCTTTATAAAAAATACCACAGACAATACGTGAATTACCAGCAAATAAATTTAAAATGCATTTAACAATATCATTTAATTAAATAGATTCTGATAGACAATTTTAATTATTTTATTCTTGTTTGTTGTTTGTGTACTTTAATGTTATTTATTAAATTTTTAATATATCCTATTTCACACCGAGTTGAAGGTTGTTTTATATTCTCCTTTATTTCTGAATCTATTTGTAGACTTTAAATTTTGAGATTTTGATATTTTTGACATAAATTTTATTACGGAATTGTTAGGACATTCAGAATAACTTGACTTTAGGATGTGATAATTAATTATTAACACATTATTATACTTATATTGTATTTACATGTCAGAAAATGGGAACAGATTTATATATTATTGAGACATAAATATTTGCATGCATGTTTGGTAGTTTACGGTAGACAGGGTTAAATTTGTTAACATTTTAAAAATTGTTTGTAAGTTATAATTCAAATTGTAATAAGATTAAAACTATTTATTGAATGAATATTAAAACAGTTTTTAAAAATATTTAAATATTTGCACACCACAATGTGGTAGAATATGCTGGAACGCTTAAATAATTCTGTAACAACTTCAACACACATATTCCGCAAATAAATATATTTTCTTTCTTTCAAAAATAAAAGTAATTGACACTAATGTAATATGACATCTCGAGTTGTACTATTATAATGCAAATAATCATGTTGAAATTAAATAACAAATGTTTGTATAAAAAATCTTAAAAATAGCTAACACTCTGAAAGATGCTCCAAACCACAGATAAGCGCGAAAAATCCAAAGATTTTCCAAACGAATTGTATTCATAAAGAACCTCTTTTAAACAACTGCCGGGAACTACTTATTTTTTCCTCCATGAGCCCTCGTTTAGAGCTTAACAGCAGGCAATTGAGGTACGTTACTGCGAGTTGGCTCATCACTGCTTTCTGAATGCCATATAACCATCCAAACAAGATCCTTGGCTTCATTCCACTGCCAATATATTCGGTATGGATGAAATGTGTCATATTACAGTGGCGGGGTATAATGGCGCTTGCGAGCGTTGAATGTTCCACTATGGACGCCTTCCAAACACATCGCATTTGAATAGCTATTGCCATTTGGCGATATCCATTTAACGACTTTTATTGATTTATTGTACTATATTAATCACAAATACTGATTTTTTGAAATATTTATTTGGAAGATAATTGTTTTTATTTTCTGCTAAAATCATGGTTTATAAAAGTTTAGTGATAATTAGGGAAACTTTTAAATAAAGACGCAGCAACTATTCGTAAAGAAAATCAAATAAAAAATATCATACACAAACTGTTTTGTTATTCATCATTTTTATTTATTTATTTGATCACCTTCAAAGTATGCTCCTTCAGAATCAATGCAGTTACGCCAACGAATAATCCAATCGTCAAAACATTTTTAATCGCTGTTTCCTGAATTAAGTTCAGTTGTCACTGTATTTAATATAAATAACAAATGCAGCTCAAACTCCCTAAAATAAAAGTAGTTGACAAAATTGTCAAATAACAACAAAAAGATAACAAAAAATCAATTTAGAACTGTAAACAAATAATCCATTTCCAAAACTTTTTGACTTTGTTTTAATGTGTCATGTTGATGTATGTTTTTAAAAAGTGCTATTTTTTAAGCAGGATTTTATTTTGTTAACCAAAATTAACTTTAGTAATTTTGTTTTAAATAACTGCAAAAATTTAATGAATTAAAATATTTTTTAAAGTTGCGTACTTAAAATCTTTTTTCTTTTGAGTGGCTGAGCGTTTTTTACAACTTCACCAAACTTCAAAATTTTGTAATTGTAAGTATTTCATTTTAATTGTAAGTAATACTATAATTGATTTTTAGTAGAAAATAATACAAACAGTCGGATCTCCATATATTGAGAAAAGCTTAAGCTCATTCTTAAAAATATGAATAATATGATCGCACCTGTGGTCGAGCGGTCCGGGTGTTGGACTTGACTGCATGAGGTCTCGGGTTCGAATCCCGGGTCGGCCAACAAAAAGAAAATTGGATTTTTCCAATTTTCTAATAAAAAAAATGTTGGTCGGGATTGGAAACGTGCCCGGTTGGCGATAGGCTATCACATTCTGGGACTTAGTATCTTCGGCTAGTCGTGGGTGCCCTGGTTGTGTACCTCTGCCTAGGTCTTCGGGGATATGGGCGTGAAGATACTTTTTTTTAAAATCTTTTTTCTTTTGAGTGGCTGATGTATTATTTGCGTCGCGTTTTTTACAACTTCACCAAACTTAAAAATTTTGTAATTGTAAGTATTTCATTTTAATTGTAAGTAATACGAGGGCCAAACTGAAAGTTTTTAGAACTGGCAACTTAAAAGCATTATATTAAAAAAACAAGTTTAAATTTTGAAAATAGAACTCTTTACCAATAATATTGAGTATACATTTCATTCATTTGTCATTTGTTTTACGACTTGGCGGCAAATTGAAAATTGTCTGTGCACGTCAGAATGAATTTAAGAAAATTTTCGTGCAATGTTTTTTTATGACTTTCGATGTCATATAAGTCAACAAGAAAGTTATGATAGACTTTGATTGGCTTTTCACGATGAAGCCCCATCTCGTGCCACAGTTTACAACTAGTTTAATGAATTCAAACGTGGTCGAACTAATCTCACCGATGATTTGCGTGAGGGACGGC
>NJDD01001380.1:303527-347228 GCA_002245505.1 Calephelis nemesis
CTATAGTAGCACCCTTCACGGTTTTTGATTCCTTGAAAGCTAAATCCAACAGCAAACTACTGTTCGAACTTTCCGATGCCACATTGGAATAATTAATGTATTCAAATGGCGGTCATTGTTTCGTTCCACTCGGGACTACAAACGTCAGCTAAATTTGTTGCATGACTCAAATAGCACAATTATTTAGGAATGTTACGATTCATTTGGAATCCAACGTTCCGTCTTATTTTATTGCATGGCAATACTAGTATATGGTGCTTATCTTGTGAACAAAGACAGTATATTCGAAAAATATCTATTTTGACAACTGATTATCACAAATTTGAAAAGTTCAATTAATATGACTTGTCGTTTGCGCACTTTTTTGGAATGGGTAAAAACTTCTAAGCTCGCGTGACCTGATCGAAAATTCGTAAGACGGATGGAGAGTAAACAGCCGGCGCGGCGTAGGAGAGGAAGTGTCCCCCTCTCTTTCTACGGCGCGGCGAAAATGTATGCCTGCGCCTGCTGTTTCGTTTAGACGGTGCAGGGCGCTTGCGCGAATGTTGGTGTTGTCATGCTTGTGTACAATAGCGCAATAAATGAATATTGTATTCTACCACATAAATGATAGTACTTTCATACTAATAATTAAAGCAATTTGTGCAAAATTATTCCTTAACCATTCAAAAAATATTAAAAATGCACAACGTTAATATTCTAGTTTTCACTTCTGCCGGCACTCTCGGAGTACAACCCTTTGTTTTTTTTCCAGTATAAGGGCCTTCACTTTTGTTCGCCTCTGACAAACTGCCATGCAGGATTGTAGATGGTCTCTTCTGTACATTGGACCCGACTAAGACTTAGAGATTGCGTTTTTTTAAGTGAAAAATCAAGCAGATGACTCTCCTGATGGTAAGAGGAAAAATTTACCTATAGACATAGGTGTTATAGGTGTGTCGCTATGCCAATGCCTATTGTGCAATTCTACCGGCTACCCTTCCCTCCAGAGAGGAATATGACAGAATCGTTATGGCGGCAGGAACAGGTAAGTCGGTGGATCCCTACCCCTTGAAGTTGGTATATGACACTCTACCAGTGGCTGTGTTAGTGATGACCTACCTATATAGTAAGCCGTGCCCGACTTTTACAAGCTACCTGGAAGAGAGGCATCTGCCTATACATACCACCATCTGGTATATTCTATTCAGCCGACTCGAACCAATACAGGGTATACACTATAATATAAACATTATAAATAGTGTGGTTTTGTATTACACCCGACCCATATAAGTAAACATCTGAACTAAGATTTAAGTACTTACTCGCCCGGATCGGAACCTAATAAGCCTTACCTATTTCTGCCGCCATAACGTCAGCGCTTGCCAGTGACATGTTCCAATTCGGACGATAAGATAGCCGATAAACTTAATTTTACTCGAGGCCTAATATCCCAGCCTCAAGTGGGTAAAGCACCATTACAACCTTAGATGTCTCTAGGCGGCGTAAATTTCTTACCATCGGGATATCCGTCTGCTTGTTTGCCTTCCAATATTATTAAAAAAGTTTATCTACTATGGCAATCGCCTCTGTGGTCTAGCGGTCCGGCGTCGGACTTGACTTCTTGATTCCCGGATCGAGCAATAAAGAAATTAGAAAATGAATATTGTCAATTTTCTAACCAGAATGTGATTCGGCTAATCGTGGGTGCCCTGGTTGTGTCTCTGCCTGCTACTTCGAGGATATAGGCGTGAACGTGTACTTTTTTTAATATTTTTTATTTACTGTGTTCTTCAATACGTACCTGTTATGTATTTTAATATGTCATTTAATACTTTGTCAATCTTTCATCTGTCATTCTTTCCACATGACCGATCCAGCAGAGCACGCCCTTTTGTTTTTTAACACCAACACTTTCTTTCAATCCCACTCTTTCTCGGATCTCACTGTTACGAATACGGTCAGCGAGCGTTACACCACAGTTTTCCCGTAGTGCTCTCATTTCGACCTTATTTATCATACTTTCATGCTCTTTTTGACAAAGCAGACATACAGTGCGATTGTGGAAGGATGTAGATACCCGGGAAGACAAGGGCTGACATCCCACGATCAGATCAATCGGATATTATCCGAGGGTGGTGACAAGAGTCTCTGAAACCGGCCTTTTTGTAGGAAAAGGGCATTGAATGTGAAAGAAAGCTAGACCGGTTTGTCAGGATCGTGAGGTCTGGCAGTCGATACTCTCTGCCTACCCCGTAAGGGACTTGGCGTGAAGATATGTATGTATTTAATACTTCAAATGTTCGATCAGCAACACTGCAACTATCTGTGAAACAGTAACAGTTCGAAGTTCTCGATAGTACGTCCAGTATAAATCAGTGTATTCATAAGGCGGTCTTTGTTCAGTTCCACATGCCGACTATAAACGTCGGCTAAATCCGTTGCACCGTTAAAATAGTACGATTATTTAGAAATGTTACGATTCATTTGAATCTAACGTTTCGTCTTGTTTTATTGCTTTGTAGGGCTAGCAAGCGCAGGTCGAGGAAGTTTTCTTTATTTGTTTTCTCTTTAGAAATGACTTTATGTATAAAGCTCACATAAATGCACGCAAAGGTATCTTCTCAATTGGTACAAAGTAGTACATAACAGAAATCTTTCTTGACTTTCCCAAAAACGAATAATTTTATTTATCTGTAAATATCAGATTAATAAGATCCTATCAGAATTTCGAAACTAAGACATAAATGTGAAGAGTACCACTTGAATTATCATATTTCCAAGCCATGCTAGTTTGACACTTTTTTGATAAAAAAAAACAAAATTACGTTTTATTTTTTTATCTCTTTTCCGTACCTAATAGATATTACTAAAACACGTTGTTATTAAACTTTGAAATTTCTTATTTTTTGTGGTTTAACAATTTAGTTGTTTAATTTCATATGCAAACTCTAATACGTTTAATGTATTTGTTACGGCTCTTTTACAAAATGTGTTTAAAGTGGAGAATGAATATACGTGTGTCTGCATCGTAGCCCTGATGAGTTCTAGTACAGACGTCTTGGAATCGATGACACATTGTATTTATTGTGACGCGTCTGGTAAATGTTTTGCCAGAGGTTTGCGTGAAATCTAGAACGTTAATACCTTTATGTCTTTATTAGCAGCTAGCTTTATTTTGTCAGATTTATATTAACATTTAATATAGTTAATTTACCTAACTTGATTTATAATCTTGTAATAGAAGAACTTGGCATTACAAAACTGGGCATTACAAAGTATGAAATTGGTGACACCTGATAGTGATAGGCAGCGATTTGCCTAGATAGTTAACATCGCTCTACGTTTTAAATAAAGAAATGAAAGAAATAAAAAAATGATTTGCTGATTAATTTACCACACATAGATGACACACATATACAAAGACAGAAGAAATTTAAAATTTACTTGAACAAAAACATTAACTTAAATAAAACAAAAGAAACCATAAAGTGTGATAACATGAGTCAACCAGAGTTTTTGACTAAAAAAAAGACGACGCTTATAAACACCATAAACGTTATAGGCTCGCTGCCTAATCAAGACTGGGATATTAAGTCTTTAGTTAATATAATTAAGGTTGTTTTACCCGTATAACTGTCTCGATCAAAAATCGATTAAAACATTTATCTGATTTAAATATATTGTTACGAAAAGTACAAAATTCGTGTTAATATCAAATATACCCTCACATTGTCTCCTTCTTTACATAAAAAAAGAATTCCACGTACAGTCAATGACATAAAAAATAACTCTTCCTCTTTGTCATCACATTTTATAATTTCCTACGAGAAGTCACTCCACATTTTTGTTTTTTCCACTCCAGTTCTTTATCAAAACTAGATTGATTTCGAAGCATCCGCAACAATTCTCTTTTACCAATTTGTAAAATATTCCACGACTTTTACTCTTTCATTTGAAGCTGCTCTCGTGTAACAAAAGAATGTTTTCACAATAGGACATATCCAGCCTTAGAATTTCACTCGCAGAAAATATAATTTACGTGTACATACTCATGTGTTGTTAGTGTAACAATAATACCGTTATACATCGTTTTTTTTTATATATTTTCTGCAATAAAAAGGTTCTCAGAGTAAGATAACTAGATACTAAAAGTGCGTCGCTATCTTGTAGCTCGGGCTATTGTGCAAGTCTACCAGCTAGTGCGTCGCTATCTTGAAGCCGGGATGCTCGGGCTATTGTGCAAGTCTACCAGCTAACCTACACTCCGGAGTGAAACGGTATTTTTTTAAAAGAAAAATCATATAATCATTTAATCATATAATCATTCATCAAGATGAATAATTGGGATACAGAAATTAGGAGATACATACACATATATCTGTGGCATAACGCTTCATATACGCTTAAGTTACGGCGAAATCTGACAAAGTTTGGGATGGAAAGGAAATGTCAGTGTTAAAATGAGAAAGGGTTTGGTCATGTGGAAAGGATTACAGGTGAAAAATTGACAAAGCAGATATGCAATGCGAATAGAGATGGACGTAGGTACCCGGGGAGACCTAGGTTGACATTCGACACTATCAAATCGCTCGGATATTGTCCGAGAGTTGGGTCAAGAGTGTCCGAATCCGGCGTGTTTGTATGGAAAGGATAAAAACGTGAAAGAAGCAAGGTAAGTCTGAAAGGATTCACTCTACACTCTACACGGGTAGGTAAAGGGACTTGACGCGAAGAGATAGCAATACAAATTGTAATGGTAGAAGAGTAGATTAGTAAGAGCTAAAATGTTGAGCTATTGAAATGAGATGAAGGCGATCGTTGGCTTATGTATATAAAGTGGGTATTCCAGAGTGGCTGGTTCAATTCAAACTTCCGTTTTGTTTAAGTTAAGGGAAATTAGTATTCTTCATTCTCTACAATTCTTCATTCACTCTTCGTTCGTGAAATGCTATTTCTGATTATTATAGCTGCAAAACGCTTATTAGTTAGACTTAAAGACAATATGTCGTCTATAAGCAATAAGCACGGACTAACGTAGGAGTAAGATGAAGTTGATGTTGTAGTCTGTATAATATTTTAATAAAGATTATAATACCAGGTTGAACTTTGGTGTACGTTTCACTCCGTGTTTAATAAGGCGTGTGGTGTAACATTGCAGGGAAGTCCAAGATGCCAAATGCACAGTCATTCCAGCATTATTAGGACCTATAAGATTAACGTTTAGATTAAGGATAATAAAAAAAGTCATGTCACATGTGACGTTTATACTTTTAATTGAGCGTTGAACATCTATATAGAAGCTAAACAATTACTGGCACTTGATCATAAGCCAGCTCATCAGTGATAATAATAGTCATACCTAATGAGTCTTGGATGACAGAAATATCTCAATCCAACAGAACGCTATAAATAATGGATAATGGATAGTGACTTGTTTTTTGAAAGTCCTGACTAAAGTGTTTGTCCAAATAATATACTTATGATTGCTGGTGATCGAAGCTTCAAAAAGATCATATTACGCATTTTAGTCCGCTTGGATTTCTGTCTCCTTGCATTTAGTTTAAGTGCTACAAGTTATGGCTACAAATTAGAAGAAATCAATAAAAGAATATTACTTAATTTACCCCTTTCTTAGGCCGGCTAAGACGACTTTTAGGCCATGCTGCCATGTATTTCGTAATAATCAAGTCTTTATTACAGTCATTAGTCACTATTTACAAAGTCATGTTAGGGTCTTGAGGAAAGCGGTTTCTTCATTACTCAAGCTCATCTAGAGAGATTTAGCGGCAGCGAGGAAATACACGATACACTAATTTACTTATAATTATTTCACTTGTGCACTTTATCTGAACAAAGTTAAACTAACTCCCACTTAAATTAACTAATTTTACTTATAATTTACAACAAATTCAAATAATGCAAAAAATAGGACCGATGGCACCAAAACTTATTTTATTTTATTATTTGTTTATCCCTAGTAAGAAATTTTGACTCAAAATAAAATGCAAGTCTTTTCCACAATTGTGCCATGTACTAAGAACCACAGTCTGTATTACAATGTATCAACGTGCTCAGACAGCTTACAACTTGGCTGCGAAAATATTCTTTGAAATAACTTCTATGGCAGCACAAAACTAAGTTTACTATTACCTCCATTTCACACAACTGCAACACGCAACTCAAGCTTCATGTGATATAACGTACTGTTTCCTTTACAATATAACATACGAGAACATGTTGCGAAAGTTTAATGGCTCGAGCATGAAGTTTTTAAAGAAAATATCGTTTAGAATATCTTTGATCCGCTGAAGTTCTTCAAGCCAAGCTTACGATATTGCTCTTTTAGCAAAGAATAAGACATATATCCTATTAAAAATCGCCTAGTATTACTGATGATTTCCTTTCAAAATCAAGATTTTTATTTGTTCATAGTCAAGTAGCTTGTTTGAGGCTTTTTGTATCTAATACCGTGACCAAGACTAGTAGACTTTTATAGCTACACGCTTCATTTCTTACCACCATCTTATTTCTTTCTACCGTTATAACCTTAATTCTTGATACTGTCACCTCAAGTTGGAAACGCGTTGAAGCTAATACGTCCGGTGCTAACAACACATTTTCTTACCATAAGTTAATCCCTCTGGTTTTTTCTTCAAATTTTCAGTCTTATAAGAAACATTTATTTACTTATTTGTCTTCTTCTTATTTTGAAAGTACAAGTCCGCTGAGTTTCTTTCATCAGAGGCTTTACTATGAGCTTACAGTGCTAACGTTTCTAAACATCTCTGTTGTATAAAAACTTCAAGCTATTCTTCTGGTTACCAAAAGAACTAATTCGCACTAATTCTATACGCAAATTATTCAGCGTAATCTATAGATTGGATATATTGGATTGTAATTCAATTATGGTATAAACTAAATGAGCTCAGAAATGTTTTTAAGAGAGAAAATCAAGTCAATTTGGATTATTTTTGCATAGCTATTATTTAAATAAAAATCTTCATACCCTGAAGAAGATAACAAAGGTATAAGCATCTACGATTTTCCAGTGGTTCGCAATGTTATACCAGATAGACAAACCTATCGATACTTATTAATTTCTAGGTATTTTTCATTATCATATACGATTTTTGTAAATTTAGTTCGTGAATATTGGACAAGTACTCAGATTTATAGGTAGTCAACAAGAGCTGTGTGAACTGCGAAATGAAAACATGACAGAGGATGATACTGTCGAATAACGAGTACCTCGTGCATGGAAGCTACATAAAATTTATGTGCTCATAAAAAATTCATTGCATCGAATGCTCTTTTGATATGAATCAAAATAAAATCATACTTCTGCCTTCCTTGAAAAATAACTACCGCGCTGGATGAATTTCCGGATTCTGAATTCATTTCATTACTTTCAGTTGTAGTTTTCCTTTTCGATCATCTTTATTTTTACTGTTACTGTAGCGATTTTAATAAAACATGATCTTCAATAGAAGATTTGCTATTGATAAAAAAACTGATATATTGATCATTTAAACATGATTAATGTTTCGTAATGTCAGTCTTTCTTGATTACTTAATAACTACTAACCCGTTGGTCTTAAATTCGACCATACTAAATTTTAATATCTTGTTGATAAGAGCGCCATCTTCATTTGTCAAGACCGACTCCTATGTTTGAAAACAATGGTTTGTTTGCCAGCTGTGACCTTTTATCGTTATCATCAATATATTTGTTTGTGTGTGTCAAATGCATGGTAGTGTGCGTAATGTTTTACTTATAGATTTGATGTACTTTTTAAGCATTATCATTGAAAAGTATTAGCGTTCTGCACTTCTCCTACACATAAACTATAAGTGTGGCAAATTTTATGCTCCTCCGTCAGCGCAATTTTCGTAAGCAGGGCTCCAAAGTTTTTGCTTCACGTATTAATAAATAGATAATAAATTTAAATCAAGCTATTGTTATACAAAGAAAGATGTTTTGATTTAATGAATAACCTTTGCGTAAATTTTACTAAGCATTTCGTTGTGATTTTTGTTGTCCAAGATTTAAATTTGCGTGATAACCTTTATTAGTTGAAGCTCTAATTCTGAACTTCCAAAACACCCAAGTTGTACATTCATATACATACATATCTTATCGCCATGTTCTTTTCAGGGTAGGCAGAAAATATCGAATGCCAAATCAGGATCCTGTTAGACCTATCAGGCTTTCTCCACAATAAAAGTATCTTCACGCCCATATCCCCGAAGAGGTATGCAGAGGCACAACCAGGGCACCAACGACTAGCCGAAGATAGTAAGTCCCATAATGTAATAGGTGGCAAGCCTATCGCCAACCGGCCAAGTTTTCCAATCCCGACCAACATTTTTTTTGTTAGAAAATTGGAAAAATCCAATTTTCTTTTTGTTGGCCGACTCGGGAACACAATAATTCTAAACAATAATTACTCTTTTGTATACTAATTTTGTATAACAAACATGTCGGTTTTGGAGACTCTTGACTTCACCCACAGATAAAATTCATATGACCGATTTGATCGTGGAATGTCAACTTTGGTCTCCTCGGGTACCTACATCCACATTCGCAATGTAAATCTGTTTTATCAATAAGGTTTTATTACTTCATAATTCCTTATTATTTGATATTTAAATATGTAATAGGTAATAGACGTTTCAGATGTAATCTAATAGACGTTTTAGATGTTTTAGGTACATTTTCAAAAATATATTTGATATTTTCCATCGTCGTCGCTTAGTAAATCTTCCAAATATTCATTTTTTTAAATAAAGAAACACTTTTACTGTTTTACGTATCATTTATAATTTATTATTTTGTAAATAGCCTACGGGTTTCGCTTATACAGCATCATCAGGGCCAGTACAAGTGTTTCTTTATTTAAAAATATGTACATTCTCAAACACAAACATATTAAAACAATTTGTGTGTTTCAGTGTTTCTCAATTAAATGTAAGTGTAATGTAAGTCACCTCATTGGTCGAGTGGCTAGCGTACACGTCTAACTAGACTGATCAATCAGGTTCGGTTCCCGGCGGGGGCAGGCATTTGTGTGATGAACATTTAGATGTCTGCATTTCCGGGTCTAGGTGTTTATTAAATTTATTCTGGTATCTATTAAGGTATTTCTATGGATAAGAATCGTTGACTAACACCCATAACACAAACATATAATTGCTTTCTTTGGGGTTAGATTCAATTTGTGTGACTTGTCCAAGGATATTTACTTATTTATTCTTAATTCCTTAATATGTAATAGATAAAATCTAATTTTATCTATTAGATGTTTACATTCAAACACAAATATTAAAACAATTTGGTTTTTAGTGTTTCTCAATAAAATGTAAGTGGCAGTTCGGCTAGGTTCGTGGGTCCCGAAATAATGTCACACGTGAACATTTCATTTTCTGTGAATACAGGCTCGCACGTTATAAAAAAGGAAATAAAAGTATCGTACACAGAAAATGTGTTCGCAATGTATTTCTTGTTTTACCATTTCTTTAATAACAGATACAAAATGAATCGTTGAGAAATTAAGCTACTTAAAATACTGTATAAGCTACAAGATCTCATGAATGCTTACTCTACTTATACAAAGACTAATCACTTCTGTAGTCTAGCGGTTCAGTTGTTAGACTTAACTGTTTGTGGTCCCGGTCTCGATTCTCGGGTCGGTCAACAAAAAGAATTGGGTTTTTCCAATTTTCTAGTAAAAAAACGTTGTATGGGATTGGATATGGGCCCGGTTGGCAATAGGCTTAGCACCTACTACATTGTGGGACTTGGTGTCTTTGGCTAGTCGTGGGTGCCCTGGTTGTGCCTGTGCCTACCTCTTCAAGGATATGGGCGTGCAGATACTTACATTTACTTACTTCTACAAAAACGTTAAATTTATAATATCTTAGTTTCTAGCAAAACAAGACAATAAGCAAATTGCTAAATCGACCCTATTGAAAGATCTGAAATGAATTGCACAAATACTCATACTAATCTACGCAGGATGGTCCAAAAGTTCGCGGAGTGGAAGGGATGGAGTGGGGATAGGGTTAGTATATATATGTAACATTTCAATCCTATAGCGCCATTCGTTTACGAGTACTCGCCAGCTAAGCAAGTCAATCCGGAGGTAAACTGCAACTATGGAGAAAATTGAACATCGCGCTGTAATAAAATTCCTTACCAAGCAAAAAAAAACATTTTAAATTAAATGGACGCCGTTTATAGAGATCAGTGCCCCAGTTAAACAATGGTTTATAAGTGGCATGGACTTTTTAAACATGGTCGGGATTCAATTGAAGACGACTCTCGCTTTTCGCGGCCTGTTGAGGCCACCACATTATATGTTGGCGAAAAAGTCAAATAACTTGTATTCGAAGACACACGTTTGTAGAAAAAACAATTATCTGCATTATAATATATATATATTAATAATTGTTGGAGTATCAGATACTGCGGGTAAACTGAACGGGTAGAACGAAGTTCGCCGGAACAGCTAGTTTAGAATAAATTTAAACTAGTAGTAATATATAAGCATACGGATAAAAGTGCTATTCCTTAACAATATTCGTCCGTAATGTAGGTCAATCAGAGTTCAAACAAATGATTCACATCGAAATCCTTCTGCTCGTTTTATTCTAGAAGCTATGCTGTCAGTTGTCAGCACAAATACACATCCGTTGTAATGTCTTATAATCAATAAGGATAAAATTAACCCAAAAGTAGACAAATATAGGCTAATCTCATATATCAAACAAACATACATATATATATAAAACAAACCTACATTTTTCTTGGTCAACGTATCACGCCTGAAGAAATGGTTAGTCCAGTAGTATTGCTAATACTTTTTGTGTTATGTTAGATGTAAGCAGAATGTTCACTTGAAAAAAACAATAGGTATTTAAGTGTAGGACAGAACATCTATCGGTTCATGTTAACTATGTACTGAAATATAATGAATGATATAATTACAGTAATAAAGAAATGAATAAATAAAGGATTTCAATCCTAAAGCCCGATTTCCGGGTCAGAGAAAAAAAGAAATTTCAGGAAATTTAATGAATTTTTTATATAGTTAATAAGAAACTAGTCACAACTAATAGGAAGAAAATACATAAAAGTACTTACTTATTGAGTATAGCTGAAATAACATTTGAAATTATATTGACATAGCGGTAATTTAAAAACATATTATATACAAACAGAAACAAAATTAACATTATACATCGCAATTAAGGAACCTTTGCTAAAATATACCAAGAAGACATACAGAATAGGTACAAATAGGTATATCGTATAATATGGGCAACGAATGATAAAGGATTTAAAAAATAATAATAAAAGAGCCGTTTTAATTTGAAACGGAAATATGAAATGAGTGAGGTATCGATATTTTTCAATTAAATTTTTACCCATATATAGTTAAAAATTTGACGAATAAAAGTTTCTTCTCTTAAAAGAGGTATTTTCTATTAATATGAAGAAAGTTTTATGAGCTACGATTATAGTAACTTGTGAATCAGTTGAAATATACAAAGGACTTAGAGGTGGTTGAAGGTAAGAAAACCGAATTATATGAAGAAAATTAAAATCAAAACTATCTTTGAAGATGAAAATATGGAAATCGTAACAAAGAAAATAATACAGGATATATGCAACAAAATTGACAGAAGAGTTGAAAAACAACTGTAGTAGGGTAGCGTCATAAGTACAAGTACCTGCAAGTGGACAAAAGTAAACCGAGGAAATGAATGAGGGATTCTAATTCTAGAGGCTGAGTCCTTTGTAACGGGGTAATAAAAGCGTTCTAGGGCTGAAGTGGACCCCGCCGGAAATTTAATCTGAGCAAGGGCTCTTTGTTACGAGAAATTTTGTCCTCAGATAAATGCCCGTATAAGCAGTCGCGGGAATTAATGAAAATTTTACTTTAATTAAACACCGGGAGAAGTTTGTTACTGGCCGGCATAAAAGTGCCCGTTTGTATTCTTTGAAGGCGAAGTATTAATTAGTAATTTTGTTGATTGAATAAAACTTTAACGAAAATAATTGTGAAATTAATAACGTTAAAAGTTGTATTTGTTTTAATTACATTTCTATTTAAAAAACACCTAAGTAGTCCTGGAAAAGATACACAATCGCCCTGGCTAATGAGAACAAAGTTTTCGCATGCTTTTGAAAATATATAAGATACTAGCGGCCCGGCCCGGCTTTACACGGTTATGAAATAAACATATAAACCTTTCTCTTTAATCACTTTATCTATTAAAAAAAATCGCATCAAAATACGTTGCGTAGTTTTAAAGATTTAAACATACAGAAGGACATAGGGACAAAGAAAGCGATTTTGTTTTATACTGTGTAGTGATAAGATAATATATCTTATTGTGTTAAAAGATAGTAAACCGCTGATGGTAGGAGACAGCCAATATACGTATGGTGGTGGTCGTGGGTTGCTGCTCAGAATTCTACCACCTAATAGTCAGATAAATGTAATGACATTCAAATTCATTAAATTAAATTAAATCAATTTATAATTATTTTATTTATTAAGAGGTTATTTAAATAGGTAAGTTAAAATAATCTATCTATAAAAATGGTTGCCTGTAAAGTCGGTTTTACGGGCGAAGATTTTACATGACAACGTCTTATTCTCGGTAGAATATTTATTGATATGAATATTATTAAATTGCACAATAGGAACAAGGAATTGAATTACCGATCGTACCGATCATAGTTGAGTGGGAATTGAAAAACGATTGAAAGCCATTTATACAAAAGAAGAAGAAGAAGAAGAAGAGTGGCAGAGAGACGCAAGGCATTTGCCGATCCAGCGGACCTCTCTCTCGTTCGGTGACTCATCGTAACGTTACCGGGCGTTACACTTTTTCATGAGTGACTCCGAGCCGCAACCTAATTTAAGACATTGTCACGTCGATAATCTGGTCAGAGAGTGGAAAAATAATTAATTAAAGCGTAGTAAAACTACAAACATAACCGACTCCGACTTTATCACGTAGAAATTTGATGATCACTTTTTTAAAAGTAAATTTTAAAAATAAAAAATTTAAAAACTTTTAAAATGATCCCAATCCCGGACAAATGATTCCGAGGTTGTCTTTTATGAATTTTATTACTATCCGTATAGTACTTTTTGAGTTTGAGACTTTGTGATGTGTTCGTGATCTTATTTATATAGGACTACCTCGGAATCATTATCTACATTCCCTAAAAAGAGTCATCAAAATCATAAAGTTTTTGCCTGAGTGAATAAAAAATACCAGCATAGAATTGAAAATGTCCTCCATTTTAAAGGTTATAAATCGAATCCAATTTTCTTTGGTCACACCATTACTTGAGAACGACTTTGAAGTTTGTGTTTCTTTATATTTTTAAAGAGTGAATAAATTAATTATTAAATAAATTAATGAATGAACATTTAATTGTACGAAAAAAAATCCTAAAATATATACAAGGGATGTAGTAGATGAATAAGGTTTTGACGAAATAGAAATTTAAGAATATTGGTAAACGGTCTAAAAAATCCCATTATTATTATTAATGCAAAAGTGTGTGAAAAAGCCCGGTGAAGTTGTAAAAACCGCGAGGTTGGCAACACAATAGTTATTCATAAAAAAAGTGTGTGAGCATGTATGTATGGATGTTTAATACACTTTCACGCTTGAATGGCTAAAAAGATTTGCCTGAAATTTGGAACACAGATAGATCCAGTGACCTGGATTAACACAAAGGTCGCACAACGGGCTCCTGTGAAAACGCGAGCGACGCTGCAGACAACAGCTAGTAATTTTAACACACAACGACGCATTTGTGACAGACAGATCGCGTCATGACAGACAGTCATGTCACTGTTGTATCATTCGGTATGTATCGATAAAAAATATATATGATAATGATACACCTATATGGATACCTAAACTCGCAAATTAAGACACTTAAAAGGGTAACATCAAAAATAAAACACCCCTTGGCCAATAATTTTTTTTAGGTAATAACTATTATTAATGGTCGCCCGTTGGTCGAAATTCGACCATAATAAATTGTAATATCTTGTCGATAAGAACGCCATCTTCATTTCTCAAGATCAACTACTTTGTTTCCAAACTGTATAGTGCGCCATCTGTGACCTGTTATCGTTATCATTAATATATTTGTTTATGTGTGTCAAATACGTGGTAGTGTGAGTAATGTTTTATCTATTGATTTAATGTACTTTATGAGCATTATTATTGAAAAAAATTAACGTTCTGCACTTCTCCTACATATAAACTATAAGTGTGCCAAATTTTATGCTCCTCCATCACCGCAATTTTCTTAAAAAGAGGTTCAAAGTTTTTGCTTCACGTATTAATGTAGTGTGTAAAATTTCTCCTGAAAACTTTACTCAAATGGAGATAGCTGGATTGCGAAATAATTTATTGATTTGAGATTATTTTTAATATATATAAAAATTGTGACTAACTCAGAATGTTGTAAAGGCACTTATGAATTTTGTACGAGGATTAAATGTCCGAAAAACAAAGAGTAAGCATCGGAAGTGGCACGACTTCACTGAATTAAAGAGCTAACTCGAGAAGTCGATCCAATATAATATTTCAAGTGAGTTGTTTCCTTACCCTTAATGAATGTCATTCAAAGAACGTTTTCTGTTTCACTCAAGTAAATTGAAATGGCCGGCAATTTCTTTTTTAACGCTTACTTAAGCAGCACCTGTCTTGAAACTCAAATTTTCTTTTACTTGCAATAAACTCGAATTCCTATTATTTTCCTTGTTATAAATATTTTGTTTTAATTTGGGTGTTGATTGTAATATGCAAATAATATACAGGGTGTATTTGACAACGTAACGAAAACTTGGTTAGATACATATCAGAGTTCAAAATTCCTTTCACAGTTTTTGTCGGAAACCAGTGGTTAAATATTTAGCAGTTTTTTAGCCCGACATGTATAGCGAACAAAGCATATGCATTAAGCCGCGCGTTACGAGCTGTAAGTGCCGACCTAATACGCTGTTTTATTACATTGCTCTTTATATTAAAAAATGTTGTTTATTGGATATTAAATAAAAATCGAGTTGCGTTAGACAGTATTAATGAAATAGTAGTAGAATCAATAAAAAATACATATTTTTTTTAAAAAGTCATGAAATTTCCGTCACAAAATTCCAACTACATATATGCATGTCTATCATATACAGAATCCATGGTTTCATTTTTCGTTACCCTGTCATTTACACGGTGTATAATACAATTACTTAAAATCTTTTTTTAATATGGGAAGACATATAAACTGACATTTTTTGGGAAATACACGATACCTGCAAACATCAAAGTCGTTGACTATGGGCTGCAAAACTGGGGCCGGGGAGTTTCTACTTTTACGTGTATTTACAGGCGTATCAAATTACATTTGAAGGTAGCCGGGCAGGTCTGCAAGGATGGTGAGATTTGAAACTTGGTAGTTTCAGCCTACCCCGTAAGGAATTTAGGGTGAAGATATATGTGTATGTGTATGCCATATCCTACAAATACACGACATTATGGTGACAGGAATAGGTAATGCGGTGGTAACAAGTTGGTAACGAAATTGCAGTAGCTTCTCTATCTGCGTATACTTCCTGCATATAGGTAACCAAAGGAAATATAATATACTAGCTGCGCCCCGCGGTTTAAAAGCAGCCTATATGTTATTCTGGGTCTTCAGCTACCTACATACCAAATTTCATTTGTAGTTATTGTAGTTAGTTTTAAATTTATAGTTTTTGCGTGAAAGAGTAACAAACATCCATACATCCATACATACAAACTTTCGCATTTATAATATTAATAGGATTTTTAGATATTTTATTTCAGACTGAAAGATTATCGATAAGTTATTAATTTTCAAATACATCTCTACGGTAATTCAGATTGTGACACTTATTTAACTTCAAGGTTTAAAACGCTTAAAACTTAAGCGTTTTTAAAGTCATATACCTAAGTGCAATACTTAATAGAACTTGTAATGTCATTTTCTTATGTCTTACCTATTAGTATCGCCTCTGTGATCTAGCGGTCCAGGTGACTTGCCTTCATGTGGTCGCGGGTTCGATTTCCGGGTCGGGCAACAAAAAGAAAATGTGGCTTATTCAATTTTCTTATAAAAAAATGTTGCTCGGGATTGGATATGTGCCCGGTTGGCAATAGGCTTGCCACCTAACACATTGTGGGACTTAGTGCCTTCGGCTAGCGGGTGCCCTCGTTGTGCCTCTGCCTTCATCTTGGGGGATATGGGCTTGAAGATACTTTTAAGTTTTACCTATCAGAACATTAATTTCGATCAATTTCAATAAGTATCTAAGAATATCTCGTATACATATTAACAATTATTAGTAAGTTTGCTACTAGCTGTACCAGTAATTGAATTAACTGACAGATAACGTAGCGTGTCTTTATTGCATACACTTTTACCATCATTCAAACGTAATTCAGTGACTGTAGCAAAACTGACAACAAAACCTTTCGTATAAAAAGCGTCTGAGAAATAGGATTACTAGGTACTTTGTTGCTAAAATCATTTTATGGATTGTTGAAAAATAACAGTGCTTGGTACTTATGTATAGTAACATTGTCTCCTATTGTTGATAGTTTACTGATTTTTTTTATTTTGAACCCCAAAGTAAGCTAATCATTTGATTGTATTATGGGTGTTAGTCAACGCTTCTCATATATAGAAATACAGAAATGGATACCAGAATCAATTTAATAAACACCTGGACTCTTAAATAGAGACATCTAAATGATCATTACACAAATGCCCGCCCCCGTTGGGAATCGAATCCGAGCCTCGTGTTTGGTCGGTGTAGTTAAGCGTGTGGAGTTGGCCTAGTCTTCTTCCCATTAAAGTGCATATTCATTTCATTGACATTTTAGAATATACTGTAAAAATCTTTACAACGCTTGTGTAGAAGAAATTTAAGTTGAAATGGAAATACATTTTCATTTTATTTTTCCACCGAATTAATAACATTTCAATTCATATTTTATAAATGTTAAACATTTGCACAAGGAAAAGCTGAGATTTCTAAGCATTCTGAAAACCAGTTTAGTTACTAAGGATAAAACAAATACAAACTAAATATGTAAAGGCAAAATATTTTAATAATATTGAAATAGCTTGAAGCGAGCATAAAATCAAAGTCATGGCTTTAGCTCTCGGAAGCGGAAAAAACAAACAAATAAAATGACTTTCGCATTTACATTAGTGATGATTATATCATGCAAAACTTTTGTATTTGTGAATTAAGAAAGTATCTTTGTTTCAACTTTACTTAAAGAGATTATATAAGTACCTACTTTACTGAGTGCTACATATGAATTGAGGTAGATATGCAAGGATAACTACATTTGTGACTCGATAAACTCTGCCAAATCCGTAAAGACCTTGACGTGAAGATATGTAAATTCGTGTATGTGTATACGACTTTAACATACGTTATTGTACGATTCAATAATCGTATATATCACTTAATAAAGTACGTATATTGAAATAATGTACACATACACAATGTATATGTATATACTTATATATCTTCATTGCAAAGTCTTTATGTGTTTGGAAGAGATTATCCAGTGCCAAATGTCGCGAGCCTTATATATTTACATAGTTTCTTCCTTCTTTAAAACTCTTTTCACACAAATACGCCGGTTTTGGAGACTCTTGTTACCACTGTCAAATAAAACTATAACGATTTGATGGTTGGATGTCAACCTTGCCTTCCCATGTACCTACATCCATCGATATTCGCATTACTATGTATCAGCATAGCATAAGTATTAGATTTTGATGAAACAAAGTCTATGTCACTCAGGGATAATGTAGCATTCCAAAGGTGAAAGAATTTCTGAAATCGGTCCAGTATTTTCGGCGACTATTTATTTCAAACAAATGAAAAATCAAATCTTTCTTGTTTATAAATAATTATAATATAGTAGTATGTTAAGATTAAATTTAGTTTGAATCGAAATCGAACCTCAAAGCTGGTAGGTGTAATTAGGTGTGTACGCTACCCCCTGGACCAACGAGGCGTACAAACTATTTAGTTTTATAATTTAACTAGCTGTTCCCGCGAACTTCGTTCCGCCCGTTCAGTTTGTATGAGAAAAATTAAAATGTTGTTTTTCCCAGTTTCCTCACAATTGAACAGGATAAAAAGTATCCTATGTCCTTCTCCCGGTTTTAAGTTACCTCCCTACCAATTTTCAGCCTAATCGGTATAGCCGTCCTTGAGTTATAAATAGTGTAACTAACACCACTTTCTTTTATATTTATAGATATTTATTAGTATTACAAGATTAGTTCTAAAACTCTATTCATAAAAGTAGTTTTTCTCAGTATAGATACGGGTTCTGTAAGTAGAATAGACCACGTCCCTCTCTATCAGTCACATCGAAGCGAGCACTGTTTAAATTATAAATCAGAATTAACAAAACCATGATGCTTAAGTGCTGTACAGCAACTTGCCCAAGTAGGGATGTTTATCCTTTACCTTTATCTATTTCTGCCGATATAATAAGTCTGTCATGGTACAATCCTGTAGGGTAACCATAGACTTACATCATAGCCCTAACATTATGACTGCAAGACAGCGTCGTACCTGTAACATCTTTGGTGCTTGTATTTGTAAATTCTTCTACGACTTTTGTATTTCGTTCATGAAAAAAATGTCGGATCTTTCTACACAGATTAAATTACGAATAAGAATAAGAAAATTTCTTTGCGAAGAAGATATCTACCGCCAACTCACATCTAGAATTTCAACTACAATTGGAAACTACTTGAGCTTGCATTAGCTAACTTCCATTGTAGAGTGAGACTGTCCTGGCTCTCTTCCAAGCCGTCCCACGTCCACCGTCACATGGGACACTGCCTTAATATCTACTGACAATGAATCCAATTACTTAACCCCATCGAACAATGCTGAATAAACTTAATACATTCTATTCGCGATGTACTTTATAGTTTAAGCCTTAAATCATAATGTTGACACGTTAAACAAATCCCCGCGATTTTCGTGAAAATGGGTAAAAATAGTTTAGGAGTTGGTTTAGGAGAAGGGAAGAACGCTAATATTTTTCAATAATAATGCTTATAAAGTGCTTACATTAAATCTTATATATAAAAATCTAATGCTGTTCGTTAGTCTCGCTAAAACTCGAGAACGGCTGAACCGATTTGGCTAATTTTGGTTTTAAATTATTTGTTTAGGTCCCGTGAAGGTTTAAAAGATAAAAGGAAAAACTGCGAGGAAACTAGGAAAAACATTTACTTATCCTTATACAAACTGAACGGGTGGAACTAAGTTTGCCGGGACAGCTAGTAAGAAATAAAACCTACTACGATGCATTTGACATACATATACAAATATGTTGGTGATAACGATAAAATATCACAGATGACAAACTATTTTCATAAAAATTTGGAAATGAAGTAGTTAGTCTTGATAAATGAAGATAGAATTATTATCAAAAAATATTAAATTTTATTGGCGACCACTAGGACAGATTACACAAATCGATCTAGCCCCAAAGTAAGCAAATTGTATGCTTGTGCTATCGTCTATGATACTAATACATAGATATACGCAAATAGACAAAGAAATAAATATAACAAACACGCGGAAATGAATAAATTTAATTGTTTACTACACAAATGTCGACCCCAGTCGGGAATCGAACCCGAGCCTCATGGTGTCGGTGCTGTTAAGCCTGTACGCTAATCCCTCGACAAACGAGGGACAAATTATTATTTAAAAGTTAAACTACATGAATGCATTTTTAACAAACTTAAATATAGTTGAGGTTATCAATGGCATTTGTTTGTATGCTGAGGGGATTTCAAGCAGAATAATACAAAACAAACATTATTTTGTGGGAAATTGGGTTGAAATCTTGAGGTTTTCAGGTTAATGTCAAGCGGTACGAAGTTTGCCGGGCCGGCTAGTACAATAACAAAAACAGTACAATTTAAGAAGTAGAATAGTACAATACGTCATAAACATGTGGCACTAGCTGAGCCGACATATTATGTCCTGTCTTCATTATAAATATTGTATTTTTGTAATAACATTTTCGTCTGACACCTACACACCAAAAAAAGAATTAGCAAAATTGCTTAATCCGTTCAAGCGTCTAACAATGACCAAGGGAAATGATCTAAATTTTACCCCTACCATATCAATGCATGCTGTTTATCTTCTGTGCTTTTTTGTTCCCCATTACACTGCTGTGGGATGTACTTGTATCACCGGCAGTATTTCCAAAATATTGCGATTTAGGGAACTTCAAGAAAATAAGTTGCCTCTGTGGTCTAGCGATTCAGTTGTTGGACTTGACTATATGAGGTCCCGGGTTCGAATCCCGGGTCGGGCAACAAAAAGAAAATTGGGTATTTCCAATTTGCTAATAAAAAAATCGTTGCTCGGGATTGGATATGTGCCCGGTTGGCGATAGGCTTGCCACCTACCAGATTGTGGGACTTAGTGTCTTCGGCTAGTCGTGGGTGTCTTGGTTGTGCCTCTGCCTACCTGTTCGAGGATTTTATTGTGACGATACTTTTTTTCAATAAAATAGCTAATACACAAGTGTGGTACGCCTGTTGTCACAGATAGTCTTGGGGAGCTGAGGTCACTTTCCACCAGATGAAAAGCTTGCTTTTTTACTACCAATTTCATAAAAATTGGGGAGTCACATTTTTATCCAAAAATGACAATAATTACTATGTTTTATTTTTTATATCTACTATAAATATATTAATTTACGAAAACCTGACGGTATGAGTCTCTTTTCCTTTCGAATGTAGAAAATAAAAAATTTAATATCACAAAACATCGTAATTTACAATTTAATTGCATTTTAACAATTTTGTTAAAGAATACAATAGAAGAAAATATGAAACAGAAACTTTTTTATCTTTGTAAATATCGTCCCAGGCGTTTTGTACAAACGAATACTGAATAAAACTCTTAACATCAAACAATGAGAGCGTTTTATAAATAAAATTAGTTATTATCTAAGGTAACCTTTTGATTCTTTGAGATGTCGCGACGAAACGTAATAATACCTTACAAACTGAAAGAAAAAGCATTTTCCATTCAAGAGGAAAGGTATTGATGTACAATATACTTAAATATCACAATAGAGAATTTTCTATGAAAACATTATCTCTCCTGTTTTCCTCACATAATGTTTTCTTGCTGTTTAAAAGGTAGTTTCTTCGAGAATTAGTTAATGTGTTTTTTGTTGTAATATAGGCTTTTTGTTGTGATATTTATCTAATCATTTTGGAAGACGATAACGGCAAACAATGAAACAAGAAAAACTAAGATTTTGCAAGACTTGTGAACTGCTGGTCTTCTTCAATATTAATTACTAGAATATCTCACTGATAATCAAATCGCTTTTTCAAAATTTTGAAGCTAAATCAGAATCAGAATATGGTCTGAAATATGAATATGGTATACTTTTTTATATTTGAAGGCAAGCAAGCACATGGATTTCCTGATGATCAGAAAATTACGCCGCCTAAAGACACTAAAGGTGGTAATGGTGCGTTGCCAACCTGAAGCCGGGATGTCAGGCCTCAAGCAAAAGTAAGTTTAGCGGCTACCATACCCTCCGAACCGGAACACGCAATGACGTTATGGCGCAGGAATAGGTAAGGCGGTTGTACCGATCCGGATGAGTGACGGTAAACCTATGCTCGCTTTTTACGAGCTGCCTGGCAGGAAGGCAGATGGTCTATTCTGCAAAGAAGCCTGGACCAGCACGGGGGAATGCTAAGCTAAAAAGCTAATTTTGAAAAGCTAAATGTTAACAATTCGCTAGTACTGAGTCCAAAAGTACCTAAAATTAAATAAACTGTTGCAATCTCCTGTTCGCATGATTCAAGAGTAACCCTACTGATCTGCGGTTGACGCGATAAGCTACCCATTTCTACTTCACAGTATAGGATATGGAATATATACGCCTTAGCTTAAGTTGCAAAATATTTAGAATGAACAAAAAAAGACGGTTTGCACTCCGGGAGAGCCGGCAGAAGTGAAAACTTAAATAATAAATTGTGCGTTTTTGATATTTTGGAATGGTTAGGGAACAATTTTGCACGAATTGCTTTAATTATCAGTATGAAAATACTATCATATAAGAGGTAGAAAACAATGTTCATTTATTGCGCACATGACAACATGAAAATTCGCTCAAGCGCCCTGCACCTTCTTATTCACGCAAGCGCCCTGCGCCGTCTTACGAATTTTTAAATGTAGTCACGTGTCCTGACCAGAGTTTAAAAGAGTTTACCCAGTTCAAAAAACTGCGCAACGCCGCTACAGAAGTTTTCACATCAAAAATTGTAACACTAAATTGTACTTGCACTTATCGACAAATTTAACCTTAATATTGTATATTACAAAGCTTTAAAGCACCTAACCTATTAATGCTCTAAAGTTTAGAATCAAATATTAAAAGTGTTTTAACAGAGCCACTAAATCTATTAGTAGCGTGTATCAAAAGGCATCTCTATTATAAATGAAAGTGAAACTAATTTTAAATTCAAGACTGGCTTCAATGCGTAAACTCGTCCATTGTTCAATTTATTCACTAAAAGGGTAAAGTGGATCTCCCTCTTTAAATGAGGGTTAAAGTCGAAGTATTTCCATTTAGTGACAAGCTTCCCCGAAAGTTGGTATTTTCGTTTCCTGCATCACATCTGGTTAGTTTGTCATTAGTTTATATACATCTTATCGTTTACACTAAGTTAAATTCCGTACTAAACGTCCCTATTGATATAAATGCCAATTTTATTTTATTTGTCACCTTAAAAACTCAGGCGAAACTGGGTTAACCAACTAGTCAAGTACATAATGACTTTCACATATATTTTACTACAAGTGAAATATATGTGAAAGTCATTATAATTTGCAAACGTTGCAAAAGTTTACAAATTATGCCAGAGTTGGAATAAAAATAAATTCGAAAATATTTACAAGTGTGCTATTTTACCCATCTTTGTTCGGGATCATTTGCAAAATAGATCATCTGTCTTCCTGTGAGGCAGCTCGTAAAAGGCGAGGATAGGCTTACCGTCACTAACACCGTGACATATGACGAGGTGGTAGAGTTGCGCATCGACCCGCCCGAATTGGAACCACCGCTTTATCTTTTCCTGCCACCATAACTCAGCATTTGTCGTTGACGTGTTCCAGTTCGGAGGGTAAGGCTGGCTACCTAACCTTACCTTACCAAAACTTACTTTTGCTCGAAGCCTAACATCCCAGCCTCAGCTTGGCAACTCACCATTACCACCTTTGGTGTCTCTAGGCGTCTTGGATTTCTTATCATCAGGAAATCAGTCTGCTTGTTTGCCTTCCAATATCATAAAAAACACGTTAAGTAAAATCCCGGCCACACGCTAGAGATGCACCAACAACATCTTAACCAGAGACAACCATTCCTCCATATGGTAGAGATAACCATATTTACTATCAAAAAGCGGCCTGCCTATTTACTCAATTGTAACCTATTAAACCCTTATTTTGACAAAATAATAATTAATTAATATTAATATCGCCTCTGTGGTCTAGCGGTCCGGGTGTTGGACTTGACTGCGCCTCTGTGGTCTAGCGGTCCGGGTGTTGGACTTGACTGCATGAGGTCCCGGGTTCGAATCCCGGGTCGGCCAACAAAAAGAAAATTGGATTTTTCCAATTTTCTAATAATAAAAAAATGTTGCTCGGAATTGGAAATGTGCCCGGTTGGAGATAGGCTTGCCACCTATCACATTGTGAGACTTAGTATCTTCGGCTAGTCGTGGGTGCCCTGGTTGTGCCTCTGCCTACCTCTTCGGAGATATGGGCGTGAAGATACCTTTTTATTATTAATTAAATAATTAATTTCTGAAATATGAAACGTGCGTTGTATTTTAAAATCAAACATTTCTAAGAGTTTGTGTCTATTCATCGTGGTCCAGCTACTTCATTATATCTCAGCATAGTATATAATGATATTGTAACTTTAAGCCTAAGGACTCGCAGAGCGGTTTTTACCCGCGCCCGTGACGGGTAAGAACTGCGGTTTTATTTCAAAACTCACCAGACCAGTAATTTGTGCGGTTACTTAGCCGTCGCGGTTGAAATCGTCGCTTTCAAAACTTGAACGATTCTATGGGCGGGCGAACGCCGCCGCGGGAACCGCAAACAACCGCGGTCGCTCCGGTGTAAAACGCGTCGTGAAATGTTATGCTCTTACTTCCTACTAATATCATAAATGCGAAAGTTTGTAAGGATGTGGGTATGTTTGTTACTCTTTCAGGCTCAAATGGCTAAATGGATTTGTCTGAAATTTGAAACACAGATAGATTGGGACCTGGATTAACATATAAGCTAATTTTAATCCCGATCTTACAATGGGTTCCTGTTGAAACGCGGGCGAAGCCGCGGGGAACAGCTAGTTTTGCATATAAATCTACAGAACCTGCGAGCCCGCAACCGCCGCGGGCGCGGGCAAATCGCTCTGTGAGTTCTTAGCCTTTAACTTTAGCGGACTGTTTTTACTTTTTAGAATTGAACTTTGTTGCTATAGTTACGAAATAGGCGGAGTTTGTACAGTTGAACTCATATAACTAGCTTTACGTTTGTAATGTTCTTTCTATACAGAAAAAGTTGAACCATTTTAGTTTTATTTTGTACAACATCTAGTTTCAGGAGTTCACAGTTTTGAATGTTTGAGTTTTTCCTTTGGAGTTACTCTAGCGAGATATAACTTTAGTGTAATATATTATCCAAAAATATGGATGTTTTGTTATAATACATGAAGCGAAATAATTCGACGTGATTCCTAATAGTTGCTTATAGGGTCTGCAGATGATAACGAAGCGTTGCCAACCTGAAGGTGTAATAATAAGCTTTATATACAATTTACCGGCTGTTTAGTATCTTCACGCCCGTATTCCCGAAGAGGTAGGCAGAGGCACAACTATGGTGCCCACGATTAGCCGAAGACACAAAGTACCACCATTTGATAGGTGGCAAGCTTATCGCCTTCCGGACACACATCCAATGCCGAGAAACCTTTGCTTTTTAATAGAAATTTGTAAATACCACGTTTTCTCTTTGTTGCTCAACCCGGCAATCAAACCCGGTACCTCATGAAGTCAACTCCAACACCTGGACTGCTAGACCACAGAGGCGATCTATATGTTTAAACGTTCATTATTCATCAGGTACAATACATCTCAAATTATGAAAGATAGGTTATAAGTGCCCTTTAAGGTAGAATGTCACATGCCAACAGAAATTGTGGCACACTACGTGATATGGGTCCCGAGCACTTCGTATTCACTGGCGGTGGTAAGCCGGAACGAACCTCTACAATTTACTCATAAAGTCTTTCATAGTGTAAAAGCGTTGATAAATAATGTTTTTATAACATCAAGCCCGCATCCACATAGATGCATGAAGAGCAGCTAAAACTAACGATCAGCAAAAAGTAATTAGAGAGATTTAGAAATCGAAACATAGATTTAGATATTCCTATCTTTAATTATTACCTCTGTGGTCTAACGGTAGAAGTATCGGACTTGACTTCATGAGGTCCAGGATTCGATCCCCGGGTCGGGCAATGAAAATATAATGTGTATTTTCTAAAAAAATGTTGCTCCTGATTGGATGTATGCCCGGTTGACGATAGGCTTGCCACCTATCACATTGTGGGACTTAGTGTATTAGGTGCCCTGGACACCTCTGCCTACTTCTTCGGGAATATGGGCGTGAAGTTACTTACTTACTTTTCAATATTGTTGCAGATTTTCGTAAATGAAATATATGAGTTTTATAAGGTCCTCAAGTCATTATTTTAGTGCTGTATCCAGTTACAAAAAGGTACCTAATAGGTACTGGTGGCAATTTTGTTGCGCACCTATTAAACTAATTTTAAGTTATCGTTATCTTCTTTCAACGATAGTAATAGAATGGGACAAAACACTTTTAGTGCTGTCAGATTAGGCTGATTTCTACACATGTATAATCTAGGTATTGCTTGGAAATGGTGATTGAAAACAGCAGAATTTGATATGTCCGAACTAAATTGACAAGTCTCAAATGTTCTATCTCTTTTGTTATTGTTTCATTTGAAAAATATAGCATGTTGTATGAAATTTGAGAAATGTACTCTTAATATTATACAGGTTAAGCAGGTTATCAATTTGTTGCCTGTGGGACTGAAGATGTGTTAACTTGATTTTTTAAATAACATTTGTTGCATTTTAGATATTCCATTAAAGAAAATATAAAAATGAAATCTGTGATTACAATGACTGTACAAAAATTAATAAAAAAACACTCGAAAGAAACCTAATAGGTACAGCTAGAATTTGCATTCAACAAAATACAACTAATTTCGTATTCTTTGGCTTCTGACAAGAAGGGAACCCTTTTAAAGTAATTATTCTGTTCCCTTTTCTTTGGTCTCTCAACAATCGGATTCAATCATGTAATTGAGAAGCGGTTGAAATTAATTGCTTTGTAATAAAATAAAAGATGCTATGTATTGTGAAAACATAGTCAATAAATTCATTCATCGTTACAGACTATTTTCTGTTAACAATTACATGATTAGAAAAATAGCTTATTTTCCATGAAGTAGCCCACAGCCACAAAACCATCGTTCTTAAAAAAAGTATCTTCACGCCCATATCCCCGAAGAGGTAGGCAGAGGCACAACCAGGGCACCCACGACTAGCCGAAGACACTAATGCCCGATTTCACCAAGAGCCCCTATATTTTAGGGGACTTTTAACGTATTTTAGGGGACTGTTTTATATGGAAACAGTCCCGTAAGTAGCGTTAAAAGGTCCCCTAAAGTATAGGGGCTCTTGGTGAAATCGGCCATAAGTGTCATAATGTGATAGGTGGCAAGCCTATCGCCAATCGGGCACATTTCCAATCCCGACCAACATTTTTTTTTATTTGTTGGCCGACCCGGGATTCGAACCCGAGACCTCATGCAGTCAAGTCTAACACCCGGACCGCTAGACCACAGAGGCGACACCATCGTTCTTACGAATCAAATTACAAACCATCAGGAAATCCGTCTGCATGTTTGCCTTCCAATATCATAAAATAAAAAAAATAGTTTTTAACAGGAAATATTGTGATCGCAGTCAAGTCCAACACCTGAACCGCTAGACCACATAGCGATTATTTAATTATGTGTCATAAAAGTTAGCCACAGATACTAATACATAGAAATACTTTTAAAGACACTAGAATGAATTTAATAAACATCCAGCCCCAAGAAATGCAGATATCATCATACCTATCCCCGTCGGGAATCGAAACTCAGCCTCGAGTTTTGTCGGTGGAGTTTATTTGCATGTAACTCCTCGACCAACGAGTCGATTTCATTCATTCTAGAAATTCCGTTGTCAATCTACTGGTTCATCATCAGATTAAATCCAGGTCGTATTAAATTTTCATTTTACCAATTCATGCAAAATTTCAGTTCAATTTATAATCGGAAATAAATCAAATTCAACCCGGACAAACATACAAACGTTGCAAGTTAAATAAAAGATTGTAAAAAATCTTGATGATACTATTACTTTCACCTTGTTTTTGGTATGTAAATCATGAAAGTAACATTGATTACAATGCTTAAATTTTTTTATTTAGTTTTCAATTAATTTTACCTACAATGTTTAAGCCTATCACTGACTAGATTTGAGGGTAATATACATTATGTTCTAGAATTAAGATTAATGACATATTTGAGGCTATAGTAACATCCCCTATGACACTACGACAAAAGATAATATTATCCTAACTTGACGCCTGGGGCTTATTGACAACGAACTTGAAGATACCCTCTTCCTCAGAGCGTCGTATTTTTAGGATTTCTCCCTCAACTGTTACGACTGTTTTTCTAAGCGGCACCTTCTGCTATCTACGTGAAAAAACTGTTGAAAAATTTGCTACGCTGTATTTTCTGTGTAAGTTTCTAGTTTGATCGTTTTCGTATAAAATATTTTATGTAAGGCTGTTGCCTTATTTTTCTTTTTTATAATGCGGATGTTTAGAAATGTATATCCTTTCTTGACCGTCCCATTAGTCGAGTGGCTAGCGTACACGCCTAACAACATCGACCAACCGCGAAGCTCGAGTTCGATTTCTGAAGGGGGCTTGCATTTGTGTGATGAACATTTAGATGTCTGCATTTTCGGATCTGGGTGTTTATTAAATTTATTCTGGTATCTATTTAAGTATTTATATGTATTAGTATCGTTGACTAAAATCCATAACACAAGCATATAATTTGCTTACTTTGGGGGTTAGATTCAATTTGTGTGATTTGTCCAGCGATATTTTTTATTATTACTATTTCTTCTGCAAGATTTACTAATTTTGAACTATAAAAATTTGCTATTTCAACAGTTTCTCTTATTTTTGAAGATAAAGTTGGGTCTCATCAACAATCAATAACCTATCTACAGTGAAAATAGGCCTTCTAGAATTTTGTGGCTGAGATATTTTTTTGTTAATTATAAAAAAATATTAACGGTTACCTAGCAACTGATCTGTAATATCACAATATCTTACTGGCCGTTAGTGACCAAAAAATGTAATCTATGCAATATGAAATATCCTGATCCTGAGAATATATATTACTACATTCTAGAATGGCAATTCTTTCCTGTATTTTTTTTAAATTACTTTACTTAATCTTTTTTCGATATTTTATTGAATCAGGCATTAATTTGAGGAAATCCATTATAACAGATGTAAAATAAGCCTTTATTTTGCTAATTCCGCGTAATCAGTGTAACTGTTGAGGCAAATAATCCTCGTTTGGAGGATGTGACACGTGTGACGTTCCCACCACTCACGTCTGCGACCAGAACACGAATAAAGGAAGAGCTCAGAAACAATATAAATTGTCACGTTCTTTACATGTGACAACCCTACCTAAAGTTCCCACCTCCCACCATCGCGACCAGATCACAAAAAGAGTCCGAACACGGGAAACAAAACCACTTGTCACGTCTTTCGCCAACTTTGTCGAAGAACTCACCACAAAGAACACCAAATCGCACTCGACGTACGTTTCGCCTCGACACCGAGGCATCCTCAGGAAATCAACCGTACCGTACAAACGACGACACACGAGCTCTTCCTTTATTCGTGTTCTGGTCGCAGAGGTGGGTGGTGGGAACGTCAGTTAGTCTTGTCACAATCTGTGTCATTTGGAGTATTATTTGCCACATCAGTTATACTACTTATGCGAATGTTAGCAAAATAAAGGTAGCATCTGTTAATCTTTTTCCGGTTAAAAACCCTCTAACTCATTCTCAGACAACACGAAAATACAACTACAATTTCAAGAGGACTGTTGGTACAAGAAAGATAAAGATTTTAAATTAATAAAAAAATCTTTTTATTTTCCGAGTTAATCTTACATGGTAAGAGACAACCATTGCCTTTGGCATATGTGATACAGAGGCATCGCTGTCTACTGACCGGGATAAAAGGCCGATAGTTCTAGTCTACCAGCTACCCTCCGGACCGGAACATGACAGTCATTATGGAATAGGTAAGGCAGTGGAACCCTATACGGCAAGTTGCTGCATAGCTAGTGATCTTGTTGGTGATGGCCTGTTAGCCTATGCTCGCTTCATACGAGCTATCTAGTAGAAAAGCTACTCTATTTAGCGGACCCAGACCAACACGCATTTATTGTTAACAAAAGTGAAGTTACACACCAGATTAACGAACGCAAAAGTTTTATTAGTAAGGGGGTTAAAGTCCGTTTAATTCTGTGTCACACATTTTAATCTGTTACAAAAAAGATCATTTAAAAATAAACATCAAATTGTATTCGATGAGAATAGCGTAACAAACACAAAAAAAACATACGAGATGGTAGAGTTTCGCAGCGAATCGCCCGGATTGATACCACCGCCATTCCTATTCCTGCCGCCATAACGTCATTAAGTATTCCGGTTCGGAGGGTAAGGTAGCCGGTAAACTTACTTTTGCTCGAGGTCTAACATCCCGACCTCAGGTTGGCAACGTATCCTTACCACCTTTAGAGTCTCTAGGCGGCGGGGATTTCTTACTATCAGGAAATTCGTAGCTTGTTTGCCTTCCTATAACATAAAAAATACAACCCATTTTTGAAGTAGTTTATATGTAAAATCTTTGAAGTATGCAACTTCAAACATTTTAAAATGGCGAATGTGAGAGCATTGCTTGGCGGTTTTTTGGAGTAAAGGCGTTTTCTAAAATTTCTAAAACTTTATAAATGTAAACTTATTTAGATATACAAGTTAGGTTTGTAGTTTTGTAATAAACTCGCTTTAATGACAAGTAACTGGATGTTCTTTTTTATAAATTATGTTTTTTGGAAATTATGTTTAAGTACGACCCATAAAATTTCTTAGCAAACACTCATTGACTTCGTGTCACTTAACAACCCCATCTGCTGGAACAACTTTATTGTTGACAAAAAATAGTATTAATAATAGTATTATAGATGTCAGGAAGACTCATATTTTTCCATTTCATCCATTTCAGAATGTATGTTAATACTATAAATTGAAGTTTGAATATAGGTCAGACTCGCACCCAAACTGCACAAAACTGTCTATTCCAGATTAAATTGTGAGGTAGCCCAAACCCCATCGATCGTACCTCGCCTAACGCCGACTCAAGAGAACAGCTAATTCAGCCATAAATTTGTTGAACTTTATATCTTGAGTCAACATTTAGAACTCAAATAGGGTACTTCTTAATCCCTGCGCCAGTAAAGTCGCTCGAGCTTAATAATTTTATACACCGGAAGCATTTTTGGGCGAAATTAGCTTTCAGTTTAATATTAATGACATAACTTTTATACTTTTCAAAATTCATTTAAGCTATCTCCCATAAAACTATCGACTTTAGATAGGTTAAACTCCTAACAAAGAACTCATGTCATTTCTAAATATTGCTGACTCGCTCTAGTGTACCGGCCTCTCTTTCGTTTTGATTTTGTTAACTGACAACACAAGATTTTTAGAACGAGAGGCCGGTACACTAGAGCAAGACAGGAATATTCGGAGATGACAGCAGTTCTTTGTTAGAAGTGTAACCTAAAGTAGTAGTCCACAGCTTTAGCCTGTCACCGCTATCGTTGAGCACAGAATATGGCAGGTATTTATTTTGTGGTCTTAGTAAGAGTTTTAACCTCTGATAAAAAAGAGAGGTGTTTTAAATTTAACATATTATGTATGTCTATGTCCGCCTGTAGCATCATAACTTTTGAACGGATGGACCGATAATCGAACACAAACTTTGCAGATACTCGATGCCGTTAGTCTTGTGCGCGTTAAGGTCTTAGCCTGTCCCAGAAAGGGCAAAATCAAAAATACAACAGTTCCAAGGAAAGACAATAAAATTACTCAGGGTATTGATTCATCACTACGTTAGTTATGAACAACCTTTTTTGGATTGGTACCGCCTTATCTATTCCTGCCGCCATAACGTCATGACGTGTTCCGGTTTGGAGGGTAAGGTAGCTGGTAAACTTGCTTTTGCTCGAGGCCTACCATCCCGGCCTCAGGTTGGCAACGCACCATTACCACCTGTGGTGTCTCTAGGCAGTGATTTTTTCACCATCAGGAAATCCGTCTACTTGTTTGCCTTTCAATATCATAAAATAAAAAATAAATAAAATAATATAGTAGTTATTCGTTCAGCCACTACTACTACATAAGTACTGCTTAGTCCAGAATATTGGAATTGTGGAGCACAGATTTAAAAAAAAATGGCTTTGTCTGTCCAAAATCAAATTTAAATTAAAAAATCATCAAATTATTTAATGAAGTTAAAGTTATCTTTGGTATCATTAGATCTTTCAAATATATAAATACTTTAGAAACCACGACACAATGTACAAAAAGTAAAATACCGAATAATGTTAATATAACCATGTCTCAAATAAGGACACAGTAGCAAACGTGGGTGTAAGGGATCATTACCTTTAAAAAGAATTTAATTAGATCGCTATACCGAATCCGTATAAAACAAGGTTCTTATCAAGGGAGCTGTAATTAAATATGGCAGGTGGGAGCATCTTCAAAATGAATCAAAATTAATCTGCACCAACTCCACGTGCCACGTCTCCGACATGAAGGTAAAATTTAATTATATGACAACGTTTCGCTGTGTTTCAATAAAACTTTAGCTGTAAGAACTCTTGCTTCTAACTGACGGTAAAAAGAAGAAGTTACTTAATTCGACTGTATGTTTGTTACGTGATTACTCGTGCAATAGTTAAGTGATTTTAATAGTCATAGTTTAGAAAGGTAGGTTATGGTTTTACAGTGACCTCGTATTAATTTTAATATGATCCGATTAGTTGTTTTTGAGTTATGCTTATTCTATCTATATTTTAATATAAAAATGAATCGCTGAATGTGTTTGTAAGCGCATAACTTCCGAATGACTTGAACGATTTTGCTAATTATTTTTGTATTGTGTTAGTTGTTGCCAGGACAAGGTTCTTATGAAGAGAGAAAATTGCAGGGAAATAGGAAAAACAATGTTTTATTTTCCCCATACAAACTGAAAGGGTGGAACAAAGATCGCCGGGACAGCTAGTCTATTCATAAAAAAATCAATTGCTATGAGTTTGTCCCGCTGAAACTCTTGAACGGCTGAATCGATGTGGCTAGTTTTGGTTGCGAATTATTTGTTCAAGTCCAAGGAAGGTTTAAAAGATAAGAAAAAGGAAAAACTGCGAGGAAACTAATAAATACATCATTGTCATTTTCCCCATACAAACTGAATGGGTGGAACGAAGTTCGACGGGCCAGCTAGTAGTGCATAATTTTTTACTCAAGTTGATTAAGTTAAGTGTGTTAATAAAATGTATATGGGATCATTTCGAAATCATTTGCTGTCTTCCGAAAAAATAATTATCAAATCGTGACTTGGTATCTGATGAAATATTTGGAGGCGCTTTAGAATTTTTAAACACGTCCAATATCTTCACGGAAAATCCTTTGCAGGTTAGCTGAGAGTATCAAGTGACAAGTATCACAACCCTTGCAGATTAGCTTAGCTTCCTCTACATTAATTACTATATATATACAAAGCTTGACATCACTAAGATGTCAAACCTAGGTATCTCCGAGTACATGCATTCATATCAATATTATCGCCTTAAGACTGAACCAACGAAGCATGTTCTTTATCATTTTTAATACTTAATCAGAAAAGATTACAGAGCCTTTACCATGAGTTGGTATAGATTACGTTCGGCAAGTTACGTGTCGAAATCTATGACACATTTGGTACAAAAATGTGTTTTCCTTAGTTACCAATAGAGGCGGTGATCAGAGTTTTCATACAAATAATTTACAGAGACGGTAGCGAGTATAGTAAACTTGTCAAGTCGTAAACTCATGGTAAGGGCTCTGTATCAATACGACAGTATGTTATTTTTATTTTGTTTAAGTTTGTTACATGATTATTGGGACAGTAACTAATCAATTTTGATGATTTTTTTTAAAAAGTAGGGAATGATTTCGAGATATCCATCTAATTTTTATCATGGTGAATTGCATAATTCATACCTACTGTTTATGCATAACTTTAACCACGAGCAGAATATGCACACAATTCATGTGGGACCATCTGGGAATCACTAGCTATCTTTCGATAATGAATCTTACAAAATAAAAAAGGATTATAATATCATATTTATATATTTACATGCATTGTTTCCAATTACGTTTAATTTATCTATAAATTAATACGTGATGCCAAAACTTTGGACCCCTTGTTTATGAAAATTGCGCGGATGCAGGAGCATAAAATATAGCACACTTATAGTTTATGTGTAGGAGAAGTGCAAACCGCTTAATTTTTGAAATTATAATGCTTATAAAGTACATAAAATCAATAAACAAAACATTACCCACACCACCATGCATTTGACACACACACAAACAAATATATTGATGATAAAGATAATAGATTTTTTCACTAAAAAGTTTGGAAACAAAGTAGTTGGTCTTAAGAAATAAAGATGGCGACCTTGTCAACAAGATAATAAATTTTATTATGGTCGAATTTTGACCAATGGGCGACCACTATTTTGATAAATACATATCACTTAATAACTTAACTACCTTATGTCACTCGTAGTGGGGTCATCACATTCTTATGTAAAAATAATAAAGGTAGTGGTCATAATCGAAGTAAGTAAATTCTGGCAAGTGGCCAACCGCTCACAGGCAGCGCTCCTTACTTTATGGACTGAGGGAAACTTTGCTTGTTAACGCAAATATTTCGTCTCATAACATATATTCCTGATCCTTTATAGAAAAAGTTTCAAGTCCTCTACACGTCTGGGTATTGATTCATAAAATTTAAGATCTTTTTACAAGACTGCCCTTATTATGAATGTTTTTATTCGACTAGAAAATAAGGAAAAATGTTTGGTGAAGTGAATTATATTTTTTTTGGTATTGGAGGACAAACAAGCGGACGGATGAGAAATTCACGCCGCCTAGAGACACCAAAAGTGGAAATGGTGCGTTGCCAAACTTAGGCCGGTAAATTAGGCCTCGAACAAAAGTAATTTTACCGTCTACCTTATCCTCCTAACCGGAGTACAACAGCAAACGCTGACATTATGGCGGCAGGAATAGATAAGGCGGTGGTATCAATCCGGGCGAATCGCTGCGAAACAGATGTCACGGTGTTAGTGACTTTGGCATAGGAAGGCAGATGGTCTATTCTGCAAAGGAGCCCGGACCGACACGAGGATACGTATCCAAAAAATATTTTATGTAAAATGTTGCCAAGACGAACACATAAGGTTTGCTCTGTGACAAAATATATCAGATCTCATATAGAGCCAAATTTCTGAATCTACATGGCCTAACACTACCGATACTAACTTCTTACCTCGTCGTCACAGTGCGTTAAAAACTAAGACCTACCATGAGGTTCTTGGTTAAGTTCCTTAGAAGTAATAGGTTATTTAGTTACTGCCTACAGTCCCATGTAAACTTTTATGTCCTTATTAATAGCCCCTCCCCCATTATAGGGTAAGTTGGATTAATAAATTGTTCCCACAGGAACATTTTGTCGCGATAAAGACTATAGTCTTAACCATAAAGCACACGGGCAATGCCGCGGGCAACAGCTAGTATTTTATAAAAGAAGGTTGAAATGAAGTTACAGTATTTACAACTCAAGACCGGCTTTAAAGAATTGGGTGAAAATTTACGAGGAGGTAATTTAGAATCAAGAATGGAAAAATTACACTGTTTGTTCCGTTAAACTTCGCAGTTAAAAAAAAAACATTTTAAGGTTTCCCATACGAACTGAACGAGTTATCTAGTCTAAGAAAGTTGTTTTAGTTACACTATTTGTAATTCGAGTATTATTGGACCGATTTGGATGGAAATTGATAGAGTTATAACTTAAAACTAGGAGAGGGACAAACAATAACTTTTTATTTTGTTCGAAATCGAAAAGCAATATTTTAATTCTCAAACTGAACGAGTGGAACGAAGTTCGCCGAAACAGCTAGTGTATATATAAAGTTCAACACAACGACCTTTAACCAGTGTCCTTAGTTGTGTGAGCTAAGAACGCTAACAGCTGAGCTACAACGGTACAAAGTCGTCGGAACTTGACACTGTAAAAAATAAATTAAACCTTTTAGTGAGATAACTCCCGTACATTTCCCAGGGTTGCTCAATATTAGCATAGTCCATTCTAGATCTCGACGGCTGGAACCGGTTATTTCGGATCTAGATTCAGATACGGCCAGATTTATATGCGGCTGCGACATCCCTTTATTTAACTTTTAGAGGCTCTCTTTCCGGTTCACGTATTTCACTGTTACATATTTTACTGGATTATATTTTTTAAGTCAGTGAGAAAGGTTTTTTTTTGCAAATCACTTTTCTTTTGATATTCAATTGATAGTTGCTTGCGGCTTAGACTTAAGAGCATTCCAGTGGTTACAGGATCTTTGGTCCAATAGCTCAGGTGTTGGCTTTGAGTACATGAGTTTGAGTTCCTGGGTCAGGCAACTCAAAATGTATTTTCTTTATCTTTCTAATAAAATGACGTTTCCTGGTATTGGATAAGTGATCTGTGGGTGGCAAGAGTTGTACCACCTAGTTGCCTACCACTTTGGGGATACGGATTTAAAGATATTTTTGAGGCGATAAAAGTGTGTTTGCAACACTGTAGCAGCAGAAATAGGTACCAATATTGGTGATTCCTCGCAGTACCAACTAGTATTTGTAACATGTTCCCTTAATTATCTATATTTAGATGTATTTTTACAAAATGGTGTTGAAACATTTTTGTCCAGATGGAATTTTGCAGCTCTATTTTAAAGTTATCATCAACTGATGAAGATTCAATGATATTTAATTGCTGTGTATAATGGAGATGATATAATGATACCGATGGAAAATAGCCTTAGGAAATCCTGAAATTCCAAAAATAAAATTCAAAAGTATTTAGGCTTGTTTAGGGCGTCTTGAATAGTACCTACTTCACTACTGGGAGTCCAAGTCCACTACTGGGAACACCTTACATATCAAAATTAGGTGTTTTGTTAAAACTTATTTCAATCATAAAAAGAAATGTAAAAAGGCGTCATAATATCGAAAGGCGTTAGGAGGAGCTTTTGCACTTATAACATGTATTGGACTTACGTCACTGTGTATATAGCTTTTATTTTAATATTTAATCAAATATAACTAATTTTGCACAGACATGTTATTTAATTGTTAAACCTGCATTGGAATTCTAGTTTCAACATTAATAATATATGTAAAATATAAAAACCCTACCGTAGGGTACAATATCATATATTTGAATAAAACGTAAAATAAAGAAATAAACATTACTGAAATATAGGTATACAATCACAAACCTCGCAATGTTAAATCCACAAATGAAAACCTAATATTTGTTAACGCGCAGCGAAATTTTATGTGCCCGTAAAAATCTTTGTTCAACCCATCTCTATCCCGTGTAGGGTTGCTACCTCTTGAAATTTTAGTAGAATTCAAATATGTCGGATATTTTGTTGCAATAAAACGGGGTAACACTCTTTAACGAGTTCAAAAAAAGGAAGAGGTTCTCAATTCAGCCGGTATGTTTTTTATGTATGTACACCGATTTCGCCGTGGTTTCTAAACCGATTTACGTAATTCTTTTTGTTTGATGCGGAATAGTTTCGAGTTGGTCTCATAAAATTTTGATTCAGGTAGCCCATTGGTTATTATTTCATCCCGATGTCTATTTTTATGAAATTAAATCATATCAGTAATAAACCTTAATAATTTAAATAAAAATATCTACGTTAAAAAACCGACTTCAAACACTAAAAAGTATAAAATAATAAAGATTTAATATTTATTATATTATTTCTACGTGCCATTTACCGTACACCGATTTCGCCGTGGTTTCTGAACCGATTTACGTAATTCTTTTTGTTTGATGCGGAATAGTTTCAAGTTGGTCTCATGAAAATTTGATTTAGGTAGCCCATTGGTTTTTATTTTATCCCGATGTCTATTTTTATGACATTAAATCATATCAGTAATAAACCTTATTAATTTAAATAAAAATATCTACGTTAAAAAACCGACTTCAAACACTAAAAAGTGTAAAATAATAAAGATTTAATATTTATTATATTATTTCTACGTGCCATTTATTAATAGGTTTGAAAATGGTGCCAAGCCAATTTAATACATACTTATAATATAGTTATTAGTCAAAGGTTTGGCATCGACTTCAAACCTGTTACTAAATAGCATATGCAAATAATAGGTAGCATATAATTAATATTGAATATACATTTTTTTTAATTTTTAGTTTTAAAGTCGGTTTTTTTAACGTGGTTTTTTATTTGAAATCTATATAAATATTAACTAACGATATTTGTTCATTGAATTGAAAGTACTAAGAAAATAATAACTATTTATTTTTATTTTTATGTGAGTTCTAAATGACGTAGTTTTAGTAGTTTACGTAAAACTCGTAATCGGATTATGAAATATGTTCATCGCTAAACCTAAATTGATCGAATTAATAAAATTTAACTAAATCAGGGCTAAAGTATCATTTATATCCGTTCATGGTGCATTCCACATAGATTGATGTGTGCTTGGCTTATGCTTGGCTATAGTTGGGTATGTTAATATTTTTTTCTGAACAAGAAGGTGCCGCGCTTAAGTAACATTCTTAGGCCTGTTACATATACTCGGAATGTTGTTAAGAAATTCCATTTCGGAAAAATTTCGGAACGCAAAAAATCCAAACAAATTGGTGCACCTGCCACACACGCCATGTTTTTTGTACGGCATTTGAGTGTATTTGTATAGCCTTTTTGTTATGGGATTTTGAAAGTGAAGTAAAGAAATTCCGTGCTAAATCACCGCGTATCCGGTCGGAGCACATCACATTGTACAGATCTCTTAAGGTTAGCAAAAACCTCCAAATTATAAATATGAAAGCTTCCCGTCAAAAGTGCGCGCTATTTTTAAGCGATATTGTTTAGTTGCCTCCTTCGCGTGAAAGAAGTAAAGAAAGTCAAAGTCAAGACAAAAAGCTTGTTATGATATGACAATGTTTACCAAATATTCGCCTCTGTGGTCTAGCGGTTCAGTTGTTGGACTTGACTGCATGAGGTCCCGGGTTCGGATCCCGGGTCGAGCAACAAAAAGAAAATTGGGTTTTTCCAATTTCCTAATAAAAAAAAAGTTGCTCGGGATTGGATATGTGCCCGGTTGGCGAAAGGCTTGCCAGCTATCACATTGTGGGACTTAGTGTCTTCGGCTGGCCGTGAGTGCCCTGTTTGTGACTGTGCCTACTTCTTTGGGGATATGGGCGTGAAGATACCTATTTTTTATCAACAAACGCGTAGCTCTTCAGCAAATAGGAACATCAGTAAACTTAATGTCCTGAATGTTGAATCATTTATGTTTTGATAATTTTATTGTAATCTAAATTTGTCCCAGTCCAGTAAATTGAGTGACAGCCCTGCCAGTGAGTACTTACAGTAATAGCAGAATTAGAGGTGGGATACACATTTGGGGTGAAATTTCATAAGCGGCCATGCGTGAACCTATTGTAGCGGAATAAATCGATCAGTAAAACTTTGGCACGGCTATTACGATTGGAGTAAAACTATGGCGGATGGAAATTCGAATGTAACTACATTAACAATCAGCGTTTTGTGTGTCGTACCTCTTTGGTCGAGGGCTTAGTGGCAAATGTTAGTTCCGGGGTTCGATTTCGTAAGACTTTAAATAAAGTATTAGATTACATGTTCATTGTCTAAATTTTTTATTATGTTAATCGATTGGTCAGTGATTTGAGAATCTACTTAAAAATATTTTTATTATTCTAAAGAGCTTGCTCATGAGGCAGTCCCATTGCCACTGACTTTGTGTCAGATGATGGGGTCCCACAGAAATGGAGAAAAATCATTTTCTTATAGATATTTATTTATCTATAATATGAAAATGATATATATAATTAATGTGTTGGTAAGCGCATAACTTCCGAACGACGAGACCGTTTTGGCTATTTTTTTTAAATTGTATTTGTTATTACCAGGAGAAGGATTTTATGAAAAGAAATACCGGGAAAGTTGCAGGGAAAATAGGAAAAATATTACTTCAATATTTTCTATACTAAACGGATGAAACGAAGTTCGCCGAAGCAGCCAGTAGAATATATAGAAATTATAGAAGGTTTTTTGCAATTTGCGTACATTTAAAATTTTGGGGTAGGTGTTAATTAAATTAAATTTATTATGGTATTATGCTCGTTACATTATATTGGTAGGTATACGTATACGAGTATCTATCAATTCGTATAATTAACTACAACCTATTTCACAAGTTTGCTTATAAATTATTTGTAATTTGCTGACTCTCAGCACAGAATAAGTAAAACTTATTAGTTTTTTTTATGATATTGGAAGACAATCAAGCAGCCGGATTTCCTGATGGTAAGAAATTCACACCGCCTAGGGACACCAAAGGTGGAAATGGTGCGTTACCAACCTGAGGCCGGAATGTTAGACCTCGAGCAAAAATAAGTTTACCGGCTACCTTACCCTCCAAACCGGAACACCTCATGACGTTATGGCGGCAGGAATAGGTAAGGCGGTGGTACCAATCCGGGTGAGTCGCTGCGAAACTCTACCACCTAGTCAGATGTCACGGTGTTAGCGACGGTAAGCCTATGCTCGTATTTTACGAGTTGCCTGGCAGGAAGGCAGATGGTCTATTCTGTAAAGGAGCCTGGACCAACACGAAAACATTTTCTTTCGTTACATTACCTTGCGTACTTAATTATCTTTTAAATTACGTATAATATTCTAGCAACTACTATGCTGTATCAATTGGCTTCGTATAAATGGCCATTCCAACAACTTATCTACGGTTAGTTCAAGTAAGTTTTGCTTCGAACTTTGTCCTTTCCCACTCGTATCTATGTATATTGATTTCTTTTAATATTATTTCATATTAACTTTTACCACACGCACCTTTACCGTCTATGGTGTCTATAAGCCACGGTTGCCTCTTTCCATCTCAAAAGTCACGTGCTTTTTCGCAAATCGTACCCATTTAATTAAGGGAGATGTGAACTCATGTTTATATATGTACTAGCCGACCCGGCGAACTTTGTTCACTTGGCACTCGATACTCTCTGCCAATCCTGCACGGGAACTTGGCGGGAATATATTTAGGTATATATTATGTAGGATGACCTTCGCATTCATATGTTTCTCTACATTCTGGATTTCAAGATATTTGCTCACTTTATACTAAGTGTTGATTCTTCGAAAATAAAAAGTCTACAACTTTAGAAAAATATGGGACCATCTATGAAGCACATATTACAAATAACAAAATGAATAAATTAAATCGGAAAACGCGTTAATTAATTATAATTTACATTTTGGCTTGTAGGTATACCTCTCCCACAAATACCTCTTCAGTTGTCGGGATAGAAAGTATCCTATAGCCTTCCTCGAAGCATAAAGTACCTACCTACCTGCCTAATGTCGTTACAATCGGTTTTGTAGATTTGGCGGGAATTGCGATCGGGATAGGTACATACAGACAGACAAGAATGATAGAAACGGCAACGCCGCGTGCATCACCTAGTACAAAATAAAATATGGCGGTAACATCATGGCAATAAATAGGTCCTACTATAAGTCACATTTTACTTATTGATAAAGGATACAAAATATTTTCCCGCGTAAGCCGATATTTTCTTAACAATAAAAGCTGGTTCACAGGAGGATAAAATGGGTCCAAGGGATAGTGTTGTCCCAATATCACCATCAATATCTGTCACTTTTTGCATGTATGAAATTGTCTACAAAATAAAAAATACAAATTTCCCCGTATTGATCCCAGGCGCTTTTGTAAAAATAGAGGCCAACTTCCTTTCATTTAGGCACCTTGTAAGGAGCGAGCACTGATTCTTTTATCACAAATTTGACTACATGATACTCGAAGAAATCTGCGATGACTTCCCAGGATTATTATCATCGGCTGGCTTTTTTTTATGTTACGAGTGGTCGCCCGTTGGTCGAAATTCGACCATTATAAATTTTAATATCTTGTTGATAAGAACGCCATCTTCATTTCTCGGGACTAACTACGTTGTTTCCAAACTTTATAGTGCGCCATCTGTGATCTTTTATCGTTATCATCAATGTATTTGTTTGTGTGTGTCTAATGCATGGCAGTGTGTATAATATTATTATTAAAAAATATTAGCGTTCTGCACTTCTCCTATACATAAACTATAAGTGTGCCAAATTTTATGCTCCTGCATCCGCGCAATTTTCGTAAAAAGGGGTCCGAAGTTTTGGCATCTTGTATTAACATATAGATATAGACATTAAACAAGCAGGTGGCTTACCTGGCGGTAAAAGACTAGATATTTGTGGTTTGTCACGTCATGTGACCGGCTTCTTAGGCTACGGGTGAAATTTTAAGGCTATCCTGCAGCTTACCCATGACAGTGTCGGTATGTTAATGAAATAAAATTTATTTATTTGCGTAATATGTGTGTTTAAGAGATGTTACAGATTACTTATTCGTACCAACATATTCTACAACATTGTCATGTGCAAACATCTTACCAAATATATTAAGTATACAGTTTTATTTTTGTTGTTTTTAAATTTTACATAATTTGTTTTTTTTAATAATATTTGACGGCAAACAAGCAGACGGATTGCCCGATGTTAAGAAATTCACGCCGCTTAGAGACATCAAAGGTTGTAATGGTGCGTTGCCAACCTGAGGTCGGGATGATAGGCCTTGAGCAAAAGTAAGTTTACCGGCTACCTTATCTTCCAAACCGGAACATGTCATGACGTTATAGCAGCAGGAATAGGTAAGGCGGTGGTACCAGTCCAGGTGAGTCGCTGCGAAACTCTAACATATATTTATTACGAGGCTATCACTTATTCATTTAAATAAAAAATATTAAGATGATGAGTAGCAGTAAAGCTGCCTTACCACCTAGTCCCCGTCATGGATGGGTGACAGTTATAACAGAACCCTGAAATAACAGACATATTTTTTAATCGAAAATCGAAATAAAACTAAAAAAAAATAAAATACACTAGCTACGTTTTTAAAGAATACACCTACAAAAAATTCGGTTCTACAAAACATATGCTACAAAACTTAATATTTCACTATTAAAGAAAGTACCGTTTTTTCTTTTTCTTTCAAAACATATAATTTATTTTTTTATATCAAAATGTTATCCAACCGGTTAAAACAGCATAAAATTGCTACGATAACATATTATACACATACATATGTCAAGTATCTGAAGTGCTTGGCAGAGAGTATCAAGTACCAAGTATCATAATAATTGTAGACTTGCTTTCCCTCTCATACGCATCATACACTCATTACTTTTTTCATACAAATACACCGGCTTCAGCTACCTCAGATAAAATCACAGTATCAAAATCATAAAGTATTTGAATATCACCATAAGTATTATCAAACGCAAACATTTTTTTGCAAACGTAATTAAAATGTCACGTTCGCATCTCACAGAATAACACACGGAATTTTTTATCTGTGTAAATCGCGGAATAAGTCCCGCGGGAAAGCTAAAAATGTCAACACGTTACAGCCTGCATTGTACTCGTATTTTAAGTGTCGTATAATCCCCGCGGCACTATATTTACATGAGTACAGGAAAAAAATCGATACGCGAATATAACACTGTATTGAAGAAACTAGGTTGTAGGTAACATCAGTACTAGGTGATAGAAAAGTGTGCAGCAGCTCGAAATGTTTTGCTGTCACCAGCTCACAAAGACTATTTATGAGATGTGAACACGTGTCCTCATATCCCGGAACACGTCAACTGCAAGCAAGCATTGGACGTTATGGTGGCAGGAATAGGTAAGGCGGCGGTACCAATCCGGACGAGTCGCTGCTAACCTTTACCACCTAGTAAGATGTCACGGTGTTAGTGACGGTAAGCCTATGCTCGCTTTTACGAGCTGCCGGGCAGAAAGGGTCTATTCTAAAAAAAGAGCCCGGACCAACACTGGGAAAAACTGGGG
>NJDD01001380.1:347241-360178 GCA_002245505.1 Calephelis nemesis
GGGCAAGAAACTTAGTAAAGTAAAATATTTTTATCAAGCTCAGATTATTAACGAGAAGTTTTGCGAATGCCTTAAAATGCGTTAATTATTAGAAAAAATATAATTTTTGATCTATTATATGATAGCAATAAGTTTTTAATTATTCATTATTTGTTATAGTTATGTAATATCTTTTTTATTGTATTTTTCATTGCCACAAGACATTACACGAGCTCACAGTTCCGTTGTAAGAGACACTATAGCTGTCATAGGTGCTTCGCTATCGTATGAAAAGGATGTCTGGTCAATTCTGAAAGTATACAGGCTATCCTACCATTTAAATTTGATCATGATTCTGATATAACATCCACATCTTTGAGTTGGAGTAAAGGCAAGTACTGATGTTGTGGTGGCAGGAATAGGTAAGGCAGTAAGTATATTGTTATTTTTACAATTGTACCACCACTTGTTTCTAAGCGATTGATGTTTTAGAGCACTTAAAAAGAAAGCCAACAACAGAAGTGGATACGCTGGCAAGTTTATCTGAAATAGGTATACATTAAAAACTTTTTCCGTGCAGTTTAAAATTGTAAAAGCTCCGTCGTTAATCCATCATTGTGTCGGACTTGGTCCGTTCTAGACGGCTCTACTGAGCTTTTTACTTTTCTTAGCTTGTAGTTTCCTTCGACCTCGATTCCTTTCCTATCAAGATACAACCTGATAAATGTATTCCAACTTAATACTGGTTACTTTAAGACGTTATTGACTTGTTCCGTTGGTTTTTATTTTTGAAAAAACTCGAAGCTGTTCTTCTAAACTTCACAATAATGAAATTCTCCGTGTTGGTCCGGGCTCCTTTTGCAGAATAGACCGTCTACCTTCCTGCCAGGCAGCTCGTAAAAGGCGAGCATAGGCTCACCGTCACCAACACCGTGACATCTTACTAGGTGGTAGAGTTTCGCAGCGACTCACCCGGATTGGTATTACCGCCTTACCTATTCCTGCCGCCATAACGCCATGACGTTTGGAGGGTAAGGTAGCCGGTAAACTTACTTTTGCTCGGGGCCTAACATCCTGACCTCAGGTTGGCAACGCACCATTACCACCATTGTTGTCTCTCGGCGGCGTGAATTTCATAACTTGCATGACTGTGTATACATCTACATACTACACAGATTAGTAATGCTACAAAACTAATGTTACAGTGTTTTTTGTTTCAGGTAAGAAGATACACTGAAATAGTTTCGGATCCGAGAATCCAGGAGTTCTATGACTGAATTGCAAGGAGATAAGTATAAAATCTTGTCTGAATACGTACCTTTTGTAAAAAAAGGTTACAAAATATCCAATAGTTTCAGTAAATGATTCCTTTATGGACAATTACTTTACTCTTTGGTAAATGAGAGAGTTATTGAAAATATTCGGATGTCTGTTTTTCCATGACAGTTTATAGTTCTTTTTAGTTTTTGGGATTACCGTTAGCATCTGCCTTTAGCCAAGTTTATGCAATCTCGTGTCTTTAAAAAATCTTAAATGTTTTAAATTATCGAAAAATTCTTATAAGTTGGCATAGAAAGTCAGGTAATTTAAAATCTTGAGAAAAATCTAGTCAGTAGTCCGCTTATCGACTCATGTGTCAGTAGACTTGCACAGTTGGCCATACATCTCGTCCAAAAATTTGCAAGGCTCCTATAACATCCATGGTGTTTTTAGACCACGATTGTCTCTTATCACACGAGATTTGTGTGTTTGTTCATTGATAAACATAAAAGAAAATAAATTAGTGTATCATGTATTTCCTCTGCGCCGCCTAATCTCATTAAACGAGCTTGAGTAAGGACACCGCCGCTTTATCTAAAACCCTGACATGACTTTCTATGACGACTAATGACTTATCACTGCATAGTTTGGAAAACGTCGCTTTCTGCTACCTGGCCCTAAGTTTGCTTAGAGTTTTGAAACTAAGCAACGGATTTTGATCCGGGTTTTTTAATTCATAGAGTGACAGACGAAAAATTGGTAAAACAGATATACACTGTAGGATGGACGTAAGTACCCGGGGAGAAATAGTTTCATATTCCATGATTAAATCGTTGGGGTATTATCCGAAGGTGGTGTTAAGAGTCTTAAAAATCGGCGTGTTTGTAAGAAAAGGGTAATAAATGTGAAGGAAGCCAGACAACTCTGCCAGGGTCGTAAGATTTGGCACTCTATACTATCTGTCTACTCCGTAAGAGACTTGGCGTGTAGATATGTATGTGTAATAATGTGATTAAATACGAAGGTTTATATTGATAATAACGGTTAACACAAGTTTATCTAGCTGTACGAAACTGAGACGGGCTGCTAAATTTCAATAATTTAACTCGATTTTGATAAATTAGTTAACTTCATGCCAACATATTAGACATTTATTGAACAGAAAGTAATAGTAGGTAGTTCCTAAGTAACATCAATACCGAAACTTAACGTAAAAAAACGATAGTTTGCACTCCGGGAATGCCGTCAGAAGTGAAACGTTGTGCATTTTGATATTTTGGAATGGTTAGGGAATAATTTTGCACGAATTGCTTTAATTATCAGTATGAAAGTACTATTATTTATATGGCGGAATACAATATTCATTTATTGGGCTAACGCACACAAACATGACAACACGAACATTCGCGTAAACGCCTTGCGCCGTTTTACGATATTTTGTCTTACAGTCGCGTGTCCTGACGTGAGTTTAGAAGTTTTTACGCATTCCAAAAAAAGTGTGAAACGCCGCTAAAGAAGTTTTCACTTCAAAAAAACACACGGTGAAAGTACATAAATTAAATTCTCGACTTCTTGCAATTTTGCAACAACATGTTCTTGTTTTTCATTTTAAAATCGTACATTCAAAGTAAAACAGACGACAAAAATTAATTCCAATGTTTTGTGGAACTCATTGAATCGGGCGGAACTTCGATACCGAACAAAAGGTAAAATCCTGAAAGGAAATACACGTAACCGGGAAAATAAAAGAAACCAGATGTCGGATTCACAGACAGGGAACAAGTTTGGTGCTCGGTGAAAACATTTCACGGAACAACACAATTCAATTTCAAATTTAATACTCCTATTGACAATATTTATCGCTGAACTCAATTTGTTGGCAATTAGGTTTACATTGTTTTGAAAAAGAGGGTTGTTGGAAGCGTTTGTGTGTGTGGTGGCCTGTGGGATATTAGCTCTTAATAGAAGGGATTTTGTTTAAAAAAATAAATAAAAAAAAACGTGACAGAAATGGTTTAGCTACAACTTATAGGGGTGTTATAAGTTTAACATGTCTGTGTGTATGGATGTTTGTGCCATCTTAGCGCTTCAGCGGATGGACAGATTTTGATGCGACTTTTTTAGTTTTAAAGCTGATTGTTATTGATACGTTATTGAGATGGTTTTTAGCTATAATTCATGGGGCTATATTTCATCTGTCCAGGCGTTCAAGGTCGCCAGTGCATTTGCAGCTTTTATGTAAGCTTTGAAACTGACCTAACACTAACGAGTGCTGGTACAACGGAGATGGTGTGATGCTGGAGCTAAGATAGGGAAGCAACCCTGGAATGCATCTACTGGTAAACCCACCGAGTTTGTTCTCATTCGGTTCGCCCTAAGAAAAGCTATTCATATATTCTGATGACCATGACTTAATGACAAGGTCATGCTAAATTTAATGTGAGATGGAGATATCTGTATCATAGTTTTAATATTATGTGTGTTTCGTAATTCGTAATATTTGCAGTTCTTTTAAAGTACATCATAGAATAGAGGTGTTGTAAGTTACTCTAACTTTTTTTTGTGAGTAATCATATCCTTTTATCAGAACTCAACGATGTCAACATTCATAATGTAGCCACAGTACAAATATGAAACATTAGATGTTACCCGCGGCTTTGCCCGCGGGGTTAACATTCCTTCTGGTACATCTTTTCGAAATGAAAAAGTATCCTATGTGCTAATCCGAGTTTCCGTCTACATGTGTGCCAAATTTTATTACAATCGGTTAAGTAGTTTTTGCGTGAAAGAGTTACAAACAAACATACAAACTTTCGTATTTGTGATATTAGCAGGATAATGGAAAGTAAGCCTAGTTGTTAAAATTCTTACCTACTCTCCATTGCAGCAGTAGGGTTGCCATGTTACTGTTTTATCAATCTAATTTCAATAACTATGTGGTTTACAAATAATATAAGCTAATAATATAATTTGGTTAATTCGAATCAAAACAAATACTCTCGTGGCATTTTAATAAGGTCGTGGAAACAAATAACAATGTGACTAACTGTCTTGATGCGACATTAACTGCTACAGCACCGCGAAAACTACTTAGGGGCCTCGTCGATGTGCATATTTGTGTGTGTGTGCCGTTTTCGAATATTTTTAGATTGCTTCCATTCTGTTTTATATTTGTATCGTGATATGGTGACAAGAACACCATAAGATGGTTGTACCACCTCACTTGTTCTTGTCACAAATATGGATTAGGTAATTGAAGCAAAACTCAAACATAAGTGTTTGTGTCGGTGCAGTGTTAGTGGAAAATGTTTGTAAAGAAAGGATTCTCTTTAAGACCGGGCTCAAAAAGGTGTTTAATACGATAATCAAAAAACTAAAAATATTCAATTAATTAAGTTTAATAATATTTAATTAAAACATATGCGAATGAGGATGGATGTAGGAGACCAAGGTTGACATTCCACGATCAAATCGCTCGGATATTATCCGAGGGTGGTGTCCCTTGCGTTTGTATGAAAAGGGTAATGAATGTGAAGGAAGCCAGACAGATTAGTCAGGATTATGAGATTTAGCAATCAATACAACACAATACTACATAATTCAAGACTTCAAATAGACTCATTTCTTTTTTTTGTATACAGTTTACTTTTTTTCTTTTTTAATTATGTTTATATGATAGGTATCTATCATCATTTAGTTTGTTTTTCTTTGTATTTTTTACAATTACTTTAACACATTCTATCGATTTTTTAATGCATGAGGTACCTTTAATTGTTTGATACAATTATCTCTTAAGTTTAGTGTTTAACCTGTAAAATGTTTTTAAATTGTATACAAACGTTGGTAAACCTACTAAATAAAATAAAATAAATAAATAATACAATATAATAACTCTGTTGTGCACCAAATACAGACAATTTCCAAGTAAATAAAAAAACTTGAACTAAGAAGATACACAAATACGATACGAAGTCGATACTGTCTGCCTGACTTGGCATGAAGACATTTATGGATGTATTTATATATTAAAACCTTCCTGTAATTAAGCTAAGAACCATCACGATCGCGTCAGCTTTCAAACAAAAATTCGCATCAAAATCGGTCCACCCGAGTTATGGCGCCACAAACAGCACAAACAAAAATCTTCAACTTCTATACCTTCTTTTCGAACGGTGGTTAAAAATGTAAAACATTACCAATTCAAAACAAACGACAAAATTAATTCAAACTTTCATAATCCTGAAACGTTTACAACCAAATTTCAATACAAAAGAGCTAAAGAAGCTGTTTCAATGAGAAATGTTGCCATAAAACAGCGCGACCTATTTTTGTCGCTAACAAAAACTCTCCTCGTGAAATAATTTTCAATAGTAGCGTTCGATGCGGACGGTCGCTCTTTCGTGTGAATGGTGGGGAAATTTGTCCTCTTTGTCGCAATGGAACTAGCTTTTGAACTGTCCTCTATTCACCTTTCAATACAAGTATATTATAAAGTTCAGATTGTAGGTGCTTTTTAAAATGCACTCTCGATATTAAAGTTACAAACTTCGCAATTAAAGAATATTTCAAGTTTATAGTCTTTCATATTTCCAACAAAAGATTTTTCTGAAAGTTACAAATAGAACTTGACTACAGAAGGCGTTAAATATTGTGAAAGAAAAAAGTTGACGTAGACAGTCAATAATCAAAACAGGGAACCGTTAGAAATTTTGTATCTATTTTTATTATAGAACATCAATTCTATCAGTCTAAAAAGTTTATAGGTATAATTTTTGTTGTTGTTGATTACGCGAGTATATGGCGAGTATATCGCTATGAATCGATTTTGATGATTCTTTTTTTTTATGAAGGTCCAACAAGGAGGTTTTGAGTTACGCTTGATATATAATAATTCTTTGATAACTCGACAATGTTCTGAAAATATGTTTTGAATTTAAAAAGATGTACATGGATACAAAATGTCATTCACATCACAATTAATACCTCTTTTGAATATAAACCTACCTAGAGTATCTTCAGGGCAATATCCCCAAAAAGGTAGTAGAGGCGCAACCGGGGCATCCACGACTAGCCGAAGACACTAAGATCCACAATGTGTTAGATGGCAAGCCTATCGACAAACAGGCACATATCCAAAATTGAAAATATACTTCTATTATTTTTGCCTGACCCGGGGATCGAACCTGGAAACTCAAGAAATCAAGTCCGACGCCGTATCGCTATACCACAGAGGCAATATTAGTCATTTATTTTACTTCTACTTGACTTCAATTCACGGGAGATGAAGTATCTTATGACCGTGATAAAGCTGTAGGGATAAGTTTTTTTTATAAAATGAAAACATCCGTTCATTTTTCAACAGAAATTCTAAATTAGGCAATGTCAAACCGTCCTTGTTATCACATCCACTCGAATGGATCGCTTCAATGTCGTTTTCAATTACCAGAGCAAGCGAAGATAGGTAAATGAATAGGCCCTGGTTTTAAGACGGTCTCGGGGGATTGAAAAGGGCCCCTCATCCTAATGACAGGTCTTGCATTCATCGGAGATGATGGAATAACGGTGTAGGAACCTATCGGGAATTTCCTGTACAACCTTTCCGACCGATATAGGTTAAAGAAAATTTACGGCATAACTTGCCGCAATTTATTCCGACCGGTACAGTTAAATTGGTATAGATTTTGTAGGACCCATTTTATTGCGAGCATTACGCGTGCTTTACGTAAAATACGGGATAATATTTAGAGTTTATTAGCTTACTAGTGGCCCGCCCCGGCTTTACATGGGAAAATATACATTTAAACCTTCCTCTTCAATCATTTTATCTATTAAAAAACCGCATTAAAATCTGTTAAGAAGGTTTAAAGATTTAAGCATACAAAGGGACAGAGGAAGCGACTTTGTTTTATACTAGTAATTTGACTAGGGTGTCTATGTAGAACCGCGAATAAGGTTATTACTACGTTTTTGGGTTCTGTACCTTTGTTGTTAGCCCGTACGTCCGTTAAGTTGTCAAAAAATTATACTTCTAATTCAATGCGATAAAAATATACGTTATACGTATATACGTAAAACACGTAAAACAGTACAAGTGTTTCTTTATTTCAAAATATTATTGTATATGCATCATTTATATGCCGTAAACTTCTTCATTTTTTTTTCATTTCATTTCATATTTTTTGTCAAGGTAGAAAAGAATTTACTTTACTAAGAAAAAATATTAATTAATGTCATAAATTGGACTATTTTAATCAAACTAATAACTATACTACTTACGTACTGTATTTGTATAATATTATCTTGAAATGTAAAAAAATACTCGGAATAAAAGTTGATCATATTACATAGTAACCTTAACATAAGTCTGTAATAATATTTTCAATATGTTTGTACCGAATAAGGGTAGTGGGCTCCCTCGTTCCGCTACATTTAACAGATGAGAGGTAACTTGAGATGCTGATTCTTGGAAAGCAAACCGAATATCATGTACCATGTTATAAAACTTGTACATATTTCTTATAGCTTTTTTGCTATTTACATTAGTTTTTTTTGTTGTAGACTTATCTTACTACATGTATCCTGCAAACATTTAAGTTGGAAATGGTGCATTTCCAACCTTAACTTAACACCAAGTAGCCGCTGCTTGGTGTCAAGTCTACATACGAGTAGATCAACAATTCAAATAATGAGTTATGATTATTTGAATTGTTGATTGAATAGCTGTTAAGCTACAGTTATGTATGTATTTGGAACGGGATATTGCAATTTCGAAAAGTAAAGTATCTTCACTTCCATAACCCTAAATACACAAGGCACAACTCTGCCTACCTCTACCTGTTCCTCTCACACCTACGATACATTTTTTGTTTTATTGCCCGACCCGTCGATCGAACACGGGACCTCAAGAAGTCTATTCTGACACCAGAGCGCTAGCCCACAGAGGCAATAATATTATCGAATTAAGCCTTGATGTACTTCAGTTTGAAATAGGTAGTTATATTATAGTAGTCCCTGTAAAATATAATATACACATATATCATGTTTCCTGTAAGTTAGGCAGAGAGTCCTGATTGCTAAAGACCTACGGAATATCCACCACATTCATTACTCTTCCTATATTTAAAATGTGCCAGTTGGCTTGCTAGCTTACCCGGCAATCTATCTGCCAGAAATATCACCTAACTTTAGGAATTGTAATTAATTCGTCTAAATATATTTATTTAAAAAATAGACTCTGACCTGGCAAACTTAATTTTCCATTTTAACCACCCACCGGCACATATTAGACCAAAATATGTACTAACAGGTATTAATTCATATTTAATATACTCTTTTAAATACCAAACCTACATAAACAATGACATAAATGCAGCCAAGTAGATTCGTTGTATGACAACACATGCAGAGATTCAAGGTTTAAAACATATTATTAGTTACTTTAGCTAAAAAAATCGACTTCAATAAGTAAATCATTTAGGTACACTAAAATTAAGTATTAACACATATTTCTTTATTTACATAACATTATTGAAATAGTATAAACTAAAGCTTCAAAAACATACTTCAACTTCAATAAGTAAATCGTCTAAGTACACAAAAACTCAGTATTACTTTATTTACATAACATTATTGAAATAGGTTAAAGTAAAGCTGCAATAAACCGACTTCATCTTGATGAGTAAATCTAAATACACAAAATTAAGTACTTTTCTTTATTTCCCTATAACCCCATTATCAAATCCAGACTTGGTGGCAATGGAAATATTTAAAGGTAGTTTCAAGTAGAAAAATATTTTTAAAAATCGGTTTAAAAATAACTGAGAAATCAATTAACATTCAAAAAATATTTAAGTCGAACATATTGTAATCTCCTTGTTTCGTCCAAAATACTGTTTAGTTTGACTGGTGCTTACTGCTTATATTATATTCGGCTTGTTTTCAAGAACCGACATTTCGAGGATCCTCTCATCTGTTAAATGTAGCGGAACGAAAGAGTCCACTAACCTTATTCGGTACGCCAATATATTGTAGAAAGTGTTTTTATTACATACTTACTCGTATATTGAAAGTTTTTTATGTTATTTTCTTATATTATTTATATTCATCATTGCTATTATCATATTCATTATTTATTGTTGTTCTTTATTAAGCCTTGGAAAATGAGTACTCGCCATCGCTGTGTTGCTAATAGGCGACGTGTTTTTCCTACTTTCAGAAAATACATTTATTTTTTATTGGAAAGCAGGCTTAGTGGAAATAGGGATTTTTCTTCGCTACCGAACTAAAAAATATGTGATAGTAAAAACCGTAAAATAAAGTGGGTGGTATAAAACCGTTAAATGAGACGTGCGCCGGCGCGACAGTCGTATACACAAGCTAGTAGTGTATAATACCTTTCTCTTTCTCCCTCACTCCACCCTGCCAATGCATAGTCATGAACTGTGTCGATACTACTAGCCGAAAGAACTTCGTTCCTACCTGGTGTCCCACGACACCACATTTATATTTTTACAAAATAAAAAAAAATAAGAAACACTTTCTATCGCAAATTAAGATCAATAAAACTTCAAATGACCGACTTTAATTACCACAACGCAATTTGATAATTATTTTTTAGAAACCACGATTTTTTTTCAAATCCATAAATAAATAATAACTCAAATGCCAAAATTGATAGCTTCTTTACAGAAATTTAATAAATATGTTAAACATGTTTACATAACGTAGATAGTGAACTCATTAGTCGTCAAATTTTAATTAAATTTCCAAAATAAGCCTGAATATGACAGCTTTTACAACAGCGCTTTTGATTGATAAAACTAGCAGTGCCCCCCAATTTCCTTCATCTTCCTGTTTTACTTCCACTTTTAAGTCAAACGGTATTGTTTAAGACTTCGTCCTGGTAACTTGATGACATTTACTTTGGGCTTAGTGTATATTAGCCTAAGCCCATAAAAATATTAGCCTAAGCCCACAAAGATTTTAGATAAACACATCAAACGTCCGTAACGGTTGGTTAAATTGACCATGCTCACCCTCTAGGAGCTAAGAAGGTATAATCAGAAGAGTTGCTCTCGTATCCTGGTTTCATGCCAGTTGAAAATTGAATTCAGGTGTCATTTTAGGCACCTAGGTACTCTTGAACACATTTTTGACGACGAGAGATGAAAATACAACGAATTGCATACAATAACTTATTGTTTAGTATCAAATAAATGTTGATAATTCAATAGTATTGTGTTGAAGACTAATTATAGTGACACATCCGATTCCAAATACAGTCTTCAACAGTAGCCCTACATATTATACGACGAAGTTTTTTTCTGCATAAAAAAACTTTTTTACAACTTCGAAATATCTTTAGGATTACCAGGAAAGTATCAGTATAAAGAAAATCTTATTGAAGTAGCAAAAAAACATAGTATTCAACATGAATCAAGTGCCAGTCAGTATTGAAGTAAATCGTGTTTCCTTTTGTCATTTTCTGTCATAAGTTAGAAAAATACACCTGAACGTGCACCCTGGAAAAATTGATTTAATTAAGAAGTGTAACAACTGTAAAACTAAAGCTAATTTAAAAATAGCCTTTTTTATGGAAGGTATTCTATGTCATGCGCTACAAACACGTATCTAGACCTACACTCCTCTTCTCACCAAGTCCTTAACGGGGTAGACAGAGAGTATCCAGTGCCAAATATCACGATACCTGTAGACCGACCTAGCTTCCACATTCATACATTTTTCATACAAATATGCCGATTTCGGAGACTTAAATACCACCCTCGTAAAAAACCCGATTAATTTGATCATACATACTGGATCAAATTGCTTTTTTATAACTAGAAGTTATAAGTTAAAATCATTGAACACTGACAACCAAATCAAATTTGATTGTTTAAATGCATTTTTTTGCAGTCAATTTAGTTTTTTTCTTTCTTTTTTTTAATTTATTGAATTGCATAAAACATCTTAAAAATTAATAAAAATCTCATTACACAAAATTTGAAAAAATGCATTTTTTCTTGCTTATTTAATTTTTAGTTATTTAAACAATAACATCAAAAGATATCAAGTGACATCTTACACTTTTATAATCAGGGATACCTCCCGGACTTTGTTTAAAAAAAATTGTGAATTATAAAAATTTTCCAAATGAATGCGCCACCATGCCCTGCACTAACAGGGTTTTTGATTTTGTAAAATATTAGTACAGCAGAAGGTACCAAGAAAGCATCAGAATACAGAAAATCTTATTGAAATAGCGAAGCATAGCATTCAGTATGAAACCAGTACTAATATTGACATGAGTCGTGTTTGTCGAAGTTATTCCATGCCATACGCGACAAAGACGCGGCAAGGCACAGACGTTCAAACGCAAACATGCAAATTCCCTTAGTGCGGCGCATCATTGTTTGCGGAGCTACTTTGGCAAACGCAAACTTTGTCTCCTCGTAATACAAAGATGTTACGAAGCTCTTCTCGTGTGGTTTAAGGTTAATTAAACGATACACTCCCGTACGAGACTGACTTCATTACCCGTTTAAAAATAACATTACTTTGTAGCTGTTTACTGGTGGTTGGGAAATTTTGCAACAGTAATTGTATTTAGTTTATACTTATGTGAAACATTATAATGAATTTCGAAAAAAAGAGAATTTAATTTATATTTTGAAGTACATATAAACACTCATATTTTCACGGCAAGGTCTTACAAGATAGGCAGAGAGTATCGAGTGCCAAGCTTCACGATCTTGACAGACCTGTTTGACTTCCTTTACATTCATTAATTACCCTTTTCATACAAACACGCCGGTTATGAAGACTCTTGACACCACCCTCGGATAATATCCATGCGATCTGATCGTCTCTGATCTGGTCGTTTGAATTTGAATTGACTAACATGTGTACTTTAGAGTATGAATGTATTATGATACATTCAACAATCTACAACAAACAACAAATTCAACATCTCTGAAGTAAACATGTTAGTTTTTTTTATAACGCTTATAAAGAATTGAAAAGAATTGATTTAATGTACTATATAATGCTTATAAAGTACATTAAATCAATAAATAAAACATTAACCACACTACCATGCATTTAATAATAATAATAATAAATCCCTGGACAAGTCACACAAATTGAATCTAACCCCAAAGTAAGCAAATTATATGCTTGTGTTATGGGTATTAGTCAACGATACTAATACATAGAAATACTTAAATAGATACCAAAATAAATTTAATTACCACCCAGACCCGGATATGCAGACATCTAAATGTTCATCACACAAATGCCTGCCCCCATCGGGAATCGAACCCGAGCCTCGCGATTGGTCGATGTAGTTAGGCGACTAGGCTAGCCACTCGACAAAGGAGGCGGTCGCAGGCGAGGCATTTGATACTCACAAACTAATATACGCGGGTCAAACTGAAAGTTCTTAGAAAATCAAAAACTAAGCATTCTAGCAAGTTATTAGTTTTATTATAACTTTTCAAAATAGCGTCCATTTACATCAATACATCGCTGCATTCGATGGAACCATTGAGAAAAGACGACGATCTCTTCGAGCCACTGCTTCTTCGGCGTTCATAAAATGTTTTCCTCGAAGTTTTTCTTTTATTTTCGGAAATAAATAAAAATCGCAGGGTGCGAGGTCGGGGCTATACGGCGGGTGACCCAGTAATTCCACGTCTGA
>NJDD01001380.1:365394-388567 GCA_002245505.1 Calephelis nemesis
GCGTGTTTTGTGTATGTTTTTGTGTGTAATTGTGTATCTCTAGTATCACAACTACTAAACGTATGGGCCGATATAGTTGCGGGTGTTCGCTTGAAAGCTGACGTAATCAAGATGTTTCTTAGATACTTAAGATGCCCAATGTACCCAATATTTCACTATCAGGTTTACCACTGTGCTTATTTCAACGTTATTGTATAGAAGCGCGAGTTGGGGTGTCAGAAAAAACATGAGAGCAGGATACATTTATCCTCGGTCGAAATGAGAGCGGTACGGAAAATCTGTGGCATTACGCTCGTTGACTGCATTCTTAACAGCGCGGTCCAAGAAATAATGAAAGAGTGGGATTGAAAGAAAGTGTTGGTGTTAAGTCGGCGTTAAGCTTGCCACCTACCACGTTGTGGGACTCAGTGTCTTCAACTAGTCATGTGTCTGTCTACCATTTCGGGACATGAGCGTGAAAATATTACTGTTATTATTTCGAATGCAAACACAACTGTATGCAAAAATAATCACGGGCTGGAATTAAAACGTTTTGGAGTATTGCAAACAGTGATTGAAATTTATTTTCATTGGTATACCCAGAGCTGAAGTTGACATTTGGGTATGATGAAATTCCACAACATAAATGATAGTGTAAATCTATCATAGATAGATAAGTATAGATTTCTGAATGCCCATTTCACGTGGTCATCGTATCAACTATAATGGATAGTTTTGATAATTTTGATAACTATTTTTTGTTGTGCTATCTATCTTCAAGGACTAGTTCTTTTACATAATGAAACCGTAAAAAAATCAGAGAAAATGGGATTTTTTTTCATACAAACTGTTAAGATCAAGCGATACTTATGGCGATAATTATGGCAAGACATACAGTAGCGGCTCTAAAATTATTCCTTGTGGAACACTACAGCAAATTTAATTGCATTTAGATCGATATGTTTTCCTGTAAAGTATTTGATCTAATTTTCGCACATCATCATGTTGCCCTCTCGAAAGCATGTAGCTGTTTACCCAAATGGAAACCAGTACCTGCCTAACGCGAGCGGCTTAATTTCCTAGTTTCAGGTTGGTAAACGTTAGTAGTGGATAGTAAATAATTGGCATTAGTATCTACAGATAACGCATATTTTTATCACCATAAATTCATTCAATTTGCAAAAAGCCCGTGGTTATGAACTGAAAGTTTCCTCTTGAACTCGATATCACGCGAATTAGAAATTGCAATCGTATAAGTTACTTTAGGTACTTTTGGACACCGCACAAGCGGATTATTAATATTATGTTATAAATAAACTCAATGAATTCGATAAAATAATGTTTACTATTAACTAAATATTAATAATTCGCTAGAATTATGTGTATTTAAGAATGTATTCTTAAAAACTGACTTACTTGATTCCATTTCCAATATTGCATTAATCGAGCTTTAAAAGTAACCATACTGATGACATTAACAGAACTTATTCATACCACTAGTATGTGACTACACAAAGACAAATAAATAAAAAAAGAAATAATTAAGTTAACGTAATGAAACCGAAAAACCGAACATTGTAAGATAACTGCTGATAAAATCTAGATAAAAAATTATATGACTACCTCTGAAACATGGTCAAGGAAAAAAAATCATTTACAATTAGCGGTTAATAGTCAGGCGTTTTAAGTTGCAGTCTCATTCATAATCTCTTCCATTTTTAAATTGGACAAAAAGTAAGCAAATCACATGACCACAATAAATGTTTGTCAAATATACTTATAACATTCAAATATAAGTTAAATGCCTGTCCCTATTTGGAATCAAACAGATGAGTGATATAATTAGATGAGTACTTTAACTCCTCAACCAACGAGGCAAGAAATATTAAATTTGCCAAAGGACATTTAGAATGTAATAATGGTAGTGAAATGTTATAGCGTAAGTAGAGGAATAATTTAAAAATGAATCTTGTACGAATAATCTTCACAGTTCTCACAGCAAAGGGAAAATTCCGCTGTAAGAATGCCAAGCGACTAGCCCGTTTCAAGTCCGCGTACATAATTAGCTGCGTCAGGTATTCCCTCACTTTTGTTATTTACCTTCAAATATTTCTCATAAAATGAAAGAGCTCTGAAATGAACTGCTTTGGATTGTATATTCCATTTTCTTTTCGTGTGTTGGTTTTTTTTTTGAAGATACGACTCGTTTTTTGAATACCTACATGAAGGGTTTTGTATTATGTAATACTAGCGGCATGCCCCGGCTTCGCACGGTTATGAAATATACATACATATAAACCTTCCTCTTCAATTACTTTATCTTTTAAAAAACAGCATCAAAATCCGTTACGTAGTTTTAAAGATCTAAGCATACAAAGAAAAATTGGGACAGAGGCTTTATGGGTTATAACTGGACTGAGAGAGTTGGTAAAGTTTGACGTTTATTCGGATGTTGATTAAATTTACATGAGACCGCCTTTGAATCATGACACAACCACAAATTGATTACTTTTTCCGTTTTGAAGTCGATTAAACAACGGTAAGAATATAACGGAATGAACGGTATACCAAAAATAATCTGTGGTCTACCTGTCTTGCTTTGGACTTGACTTTATGATTCTATCCGATTCTATCTGCAACAAAAAATATAGTTTTTAAAATTTTCTTAAAAAAACAACGTTGCTCGGAATTAGGTATGTGCCCGGTTGACATGGGCTTGCCACCTATCACGTTGTGGGCATCAGTATCTTCGACTAATCGTAAGTGTCCGGGTTGTGCCTCTGCCTACCTCTTCACGGATAAAGGTGTGAATATATTTTTTTAAAGTAATACATTTAAATGGTTTGAAACCATTTTGGTGTTGCTTTAAATTACCCTAATATTTGTCCTTCTTAAAATTTAAAACAAAAAGAAATTACCTGTTATTATTTAAATGGCAAATTTTACCGAAGTTTCATTTGTAATAATAACAACTACTTCGAGAACGTAAGTGTCCGGGTTGTGCCTCTGCCTACCTCTTCACGGATAAGGGTATATTTTTTTAAAGTAATACATTTAAATGGTTTGAAACCATTTTGGTGTTGCTTTAAATTACCCTAATATTTGTCCTTCTTAAAATTTAAAACAAAAAGAAATTACCTGTTATTATTTCAATGGCAAATTTTACCGAAGTTTCATTTGTAATAATAACAACTACTTCGAGAACCATAGTAACATAATATAGTAACAAAAATCTTACGTACATTACTAACTAGGTACTATTCAAGTTATGCGCTTCGGCTTTACATTTTTTACTCTTTTTACACTTCATACTTTATTTTTTTATATTGACTTACCTAATCTAAATTTAATAGAAATGATTATGTAATAACAACTATATATAGATATCTTTAAAAAACATTCGGATTTCCGGAGCTTGGCGAACATAGCCGAAGCGCATAATTTAAATTGTAATACTATACTGACGCTGTAAAACAGGGATTAATTAAAAAATAATGTTAAATGTTTAATATAAAAAGAAAAAAATGTATCTTCACGCCCATATCCCCGAAGAAGTAGGCAGAGGCACAACCAGGGCACCCACGACTAGCCGAAGATACTAAGTCCCATCATGTGATAGGTGTCAAGCCAATCCCGACCAACCTTTTTTTTATTAGAAAATTGGAAAAATCCAATTTTCTTTTTGTTGGCCGACCCGGGATTCGAACCCGAGACCTCATGCAGTCAAGTCCAACACCCGGACCGCTCGACCACAGAGGCGACATGTTATAACTAATACGTCCTTAACTTAAGGTAATTAATAAATTAGGTATTAAAACAAAGTTAATTACTATACTTTGGAAAAAAACTCCTACATGTTAAATTTATAATCATAAAATCGGCGATAGGCCTGCCACCTATCACACTGTGGGACTTAGTGTCTTCGGATTCGAACCCGAGACCTCATGCAGTCAAGTCCAACACCCGGACCGCTCGACCACAGAGGCGATGTTTAATATCCTTACAAATTATCTCATTATCAGAATGTAAAACGGATAAACTGCAAGTCTGCGAATATTGTAAGGAGCGTCAGATATTTCCTTTCTTTACTTATTTAAATTTAAACATTATAATATCTCGAAAAGGAAAGAGCTTTGGAATGAAATGCTTTGCATTGTATATTTTATTGTGATATATTTAAGTCGTTTGCTTAAAATTAAATAAGGATATTACATTATTTTCTTTCTTGATTTATTTTAATTAACATAATATTATACCCTTCTTACAATATGTAATATAACGTATTTTAAAAAGTTGTTTTATCGTTTCGTCAATTCTAAAAACATAACATTACTCTTTTGGAGTACATTGTCACAGATTTTAAAGAACGAAAAAATCTTGGTATCTTCACGCCCATATCCCCGAGAATTAGGCAGAGACACCGCCAGAGCACCCACGACTAGCCGAAGACACTAAGTCTCACAATGTGATAGGTGGTAAGCCTATCGCCACCTGGGCACATATACAATCCCGAGCAACATTTTTTTTTAGGAAATTGGAAAAAATCACATTTTCTTTTTGTTGCTCGACCCGGGAAGCGAACCCGGGACCTCATGAAGTCAAGTCCAACACCTAGATCACTAGACCCCAGAGGTGAAAAAATGAAAATACGAGGATAAATTTAATAATCACCAATACTTAGAAATACTGACACCTAAATGACTGAGCCTTGTGGTTTGTGAAGTTAGGCTAGGACACTAACCACAGAGTAGATACGTACCTTCATTAGATTCTAACCGATATGTTAGGTCGAGATTAATGAGGCGGTCTAAGAATGTATAGAAACGTGTTATAACTAAAAAGTATCTTCACGTCCTTGTCCCCGAAGAGGCAGGCAGAGGTACAACCAGGGTACCCACGACTAGCCGAAGATACTAAGTCCCATAATGTGATAGGTGGCAAGCCTATCGCCAACCGGGCACGTTTCCAATTCCGACCAACATTTTTTTTAATTAAAAAATTTGGAAAAATCCAATCTTCTTTTTGTTGGTCGACCCGGGATTCGAATCCGGGACCTCATGCAGTCATAATAATAATAATAATAATAAGCCCCCTAAATCCAACCATCCGTCCGAATCGACCACCATATTCACGTAGGGGGCGGACACGCGATCTCAAATTACTGGCGCGGCTAACATGGCTCTGGGCACCCATTCATCATGGAGACACGTTCTAAAAGAAAACGTATTGGACCGCTGCCCGGGGGTGATCGCCGGGGCACACCTGAAGCTGACGCTGTGTGTCACAGCATGCGAACCGTCAGCGGTGACGAGTTGAACAGGCGGGCTCGCACCGACAAAGATACTACAGCCGAAACTAGCGACAGATCAGATACATACATTGAACCATACAGCCCAAGCACAATATCATACACACCCTCACGACAGTCATCACCTTCCCTACCTTCATCACCTCAAAACATTAATCATACACGTCCACACACGCCAGCCTTGAATGTTGCGCAGGGGGTAAATACCTTTTTACCTGCGTCCACCAAGGCTGGCAAACCAAGAGTGCGCATGAGCTGGAGCAAAGATGTTAACTTGTTTATCATGCGCACATACTATCACATCACCAAGTTAGAAACAGACATGACCACCTACAGAAAACAACTGCATGAACGATTCTTACAACAATACCCCACAATTAATGTTACTGAACAACGAGTTTCCGATCAAAGAAGAATAATTATCCGCAATAAATTACTGTCCGGAACTGAACTGAACCGATTGAAGGAAGAAGTGCGCGTAGAATTAGAAAATACAGATAATTACATAGACACAACTGACACTACACGTAATTCAACCCAACACACTTCACAACAAGCCACACAATCACAATCACAAGACACTTACACATACCCACACTCACTAACACAAATTCATTCACAATCTCAGTCACACATCTCCACACAAACCGAAACCATAACACTAACAGTAGAAAATGATATTGAAATTTTGACAAATAGGAAATAGTGTTTGTTTGTTTTGACAAATAGGAACTAGTGTGTGTAGTGTTTGTGTTATAGTATAACAGAAACATACGCACAAGAAATTCTAGATAAATTCAACACTGCTTTAGCACAATACTCCGGGATGGACCCAACTGCACGACCTAGGTTATCCAAATTAAAGTACAGCATCAAACTTACACAACTTACAAATTTATTTAATGAAAACATACTGAACCGATTTCTCTCCGATGATTCACAACTTACAGACATACACACACCTACATACTGTACAGCATTAGTTGTAGCCGAAGAGCTTGGCTACAAAATAGGAAACACCGTATATAATAGGCGTACTGAACATAACAAGCCATCGTGGCAAATAAGATTAGAAAGAGACATTAAAAACTTAGAGCCGACTGCGGCAGATTCACACAATACATCAATAACAATAGGTCCGACAAGGTAGTGAAACGAGTTCAAATAATATTCAGAAACACAATCATACACACTAGACACGACGACAACAATAGGAAACCTACAGAATTTTTAGACACATTAAAACAAAAGTTAGCATTGAAAGTACAAAGACTCAGAAGATACAAGAAAGCACAAGAACGGAAGGATCATAACACACTATTTGCCACAAATGAAAGATTGTTTTACAGACACCTACACACACCACAAAAAGACACACCTACAACAATCAGAACAGAACTACCTACTCAAACAGATTTTGAAAGATTTTGGTCAGGTGTCTGGGAGATAGAAATAGAACACAATAATGAAGCAGATTGGATAGCAGAAGAAATTAACAAACTAAGTACAATAGACAATATGGAATTTGAAGACATTACACAAACAGACATAACTAACATCACAGCTAAATTACACAACTGGAAAACGCCAGGTATAGACAAAATACATAATTACTGGTATAAAAAACTAACAATTCTACACGAACACCTGGCAAAAAATATCACACAAATGATTGTTGGAAATCAACAGATACCTGATTTCATCTCTACGGGAATAACCTACATGCTGCCAAAAACTACACACCCAACACAGCCCTCACAATACAGACCAATCACATGCCTACCTACTATATACAAAATTGTCACATTCGTAATACCCCTAAAAATCAACACACACATAGAACACAACAACATTATAGCAGAGGAGCAGAAAGGATGCAGACGAGGTCACATGGGCTGCAAAGAGCAGCTTATCATCGATTCTACCATACACAAACACACCGCATCAAAGAACAGAAACCTACATTGCACCTACATAGACTATAAAAAGGCTTTTGACAGTGTTCCACATTCCTGGTTATTACAAATATTAGATATTTACAAAATAAGCCCTACAATTACAGACTTTCTCCGTAAAATTATGCCCACATGGAAAACAACTCTCCAAATAAATAACTCCCATAACACCATTACTACACGACAAATATTTATAAAACGAGGTATATATCAAGGAGACTCCCTGAGTCCCTTGTGGTTCTGCCTCGCCCTGAACCCTCTGTCTCGCTTGCTGCAGCGCTGCCGGGCTGGATACTGCCTCACACACAATAACGACAAAACCACAATATCACACCTCATGTACATGGACGACATCAAACTCTACTCCCAAACTAAAGCCGACATGAAAAAGCTACTCAAATCTACAACAACCTTCAGTAATGATATTCACATGCAATTTGGCCTAGACAAATGCAGAACTCTTCATATCATACGAGGCAAAATACAGCCCGGTAGCTATGAGGTGAGCGACACAGATACCATCTTGGCGATGGAACCGACTGAATTTTATAAATATTTAGGCTACACACAACAAAAAGGACTCGATCACACTAACATCAAAAAATCACTCACTACAGAATATAAACGAAGACTCAACACAATATGTAAAACACAACTTTCCGGCAGACACATCATCGAAGCTATAAACACCTTTGCAATACCCATCTTAACATACTCATTCAGTGTCATTAAATGGGCAAAAACAAACATAGAAAATCTAGAACGAACAACACGCACCATACTTAATAAACACAATAACCTACATCCCAAATCTGCCATAGAACGACTAACAATTAAACGCCAAGACGGTGGCAGAGGTTTAATTGACATCCAACATCCTTGGGAAAAACAAATACACAACTTGAAAACATTCTTTCACACAAAATCACACAGCAGCGACATACACAAAGCAATATGCGAAAATGACCACAACTATACTCCACTCAATCTCATCGAACACACATACACACACAACCCTCACACTCATAATCCACAAACACAAAAAATAGACAACTGGAAGAAGAAGACACTACACGGACGACACCCACACGACCTAGAACAATCTCACATAGACACACAAGCCTCAAACAAATGGTTAAAAGTCGGCAGCCTCTTCCCTGAAACGGAAGGATTTATAATAGCAATACAGGATCAAATAATAAATACGAAAAACTATAAGAAATATATCATTAAAGACCCCTCCATCACAAATGATAAATGCCGCAGATGTCACACTCAACCCGAAACTATAAAACACTTAACTGGGGCATGCTCAACACTCACTCAAACAGACTACACACACAGACACAATCAAATTTCAAACATCATTCACCAGAACCTAGCACACAAACACAACCTCATACAAAACATATACACACCGTACTACAACTACAAAACACAAAATGTTTTAGAGAACGCCACACACAAAATGTATTATGATCGGGCTATACTCACGGACAGAACCATTCACTACAATAGACCGGACATAACACTCACCGATAAACTAAATAAAACCACTTACCTCATAGATATCTCAGTACCAAATACTCACAACTTACAGAAAACCATTGCTGAAAAAATTAATAACTACACAGAATTGAAAGAAGAAGTAATCCGAATTTGGAGACAAGAAAAAGTTTACGTAGTTCCCATAGTTTTATCTAATACAGGAGTCATACCGAAACATCTACACCATAGCCTTAAATTACTGGACATAAAAGACACAACCTACATAATCCTACAGAAAGCAGTCATTTTAAATACTTGTAGAATAGTTCGAAAGTTCATGCAAATAGACGAAAACGAAATCACACCCTCACACACAACATACACACACAACTAACACAACACACGCCATATTTACTTGGTTTTGGCCCGTAAATATGGTTAAACCAGCTCAAAGCTGAGAAAAAAAAATCCCCTAATAATAATAATCCTAAAAACCTGTGAAAAATAAACCCTTTCAGAAGTAATAATAATGTCTTTATTTGCGCTTAATAGGAGTACATTAGATCTTCTTATTTTAACAATATTCCTTCCTATTTCACCAAAACAATCCTTGGTATGCAAATGTATACATTAACTAAATCAATAAATAATAAAGTCAAGTCCAACACCCGGACCGCTTGACCACAGAGGCGACATGTTATAACTAATACCTCCTTAACTTAAGGTAATTAATAAATTAGGTATTAAAACAAAGTTAATTACTATACTTTGGAAAAAAACTCCTACATGTTAAATTTATAATCATAAAATCGGCGATAGGCCTGCCACCTATCACACTGTGGGACTTAGTGTCTTCGGTTACTTGTGGGGGCCTTGGTTGTGCCTGTGCCTAGGTACCTCTTTAAAGTGGATATGGACGTAAAGATACTTTTATTTTTTTTTATGATATTGGAAGGCAAACAAGCACACGGATTTACCGATGGAAAGAAATTCACGCCGCCTAATGGTGCGTTATTGGTATATTGGTGGTAATGGTGCGTTGCCAACCTGAGGCCGAGATGTCAGGCCTCGAGCAAAAATAAGTTTACCGACTGCCTTACCCTCCAAACCGGAACACGTCATGACGTTATGGCGGCAGTAATAGGTAAGGCGGTGGTACCAATTAAAAATATTCAATAACCCTTGCCAAAACTTATCCGTAATGTAGCCAATAAATCGAACAGGTATCGAGATTGTTATAATTTTAATTAATATCATATCACATTTTATTGAAAATGTCAACTTAATGACTAATTAAAAAATATCTGAAGTTTCTGAGTGCGGCTGTTAGACTTATTATTTCCCATTTCAAATGTACAAATTTTACTCTACTACGGCTTTACTAAAATATAGGTATAGTTACATTAGTAGGTATAGTAATACTATTTAAATTATGCGCTTCGGCTTTACTCTTTTTACACTTTATTCTTTTATTTTTAAATTGGCTGACCTAATCTAAATTTAAGCGAAATGATTAATTATGTGTAAAAAATCTTTAAAATACATTCGGATTTCCGAATCTTGACGAATATAGCCGAAGTGCATAATTCAAATAGTACTAGGTACTTTACTTTTGTTTCGATAAATTTAAAAACCATAACCTTGTTAACACAGTTTTATCACCTTATACAAGTTATTATTTTTTGACTTTCTTAAAATACTTGCCTTGTTGCTCAATTGCTATTCTTTAATTCTCGACAGAAACTTTACTTACTTAACCCTTAAAAGAAAGTTAGTGTAAGAAGACAAGTTACCCACTTGACACTTGAAGTGCAACATTAACGGGTAAGTTCATTCATTGCAGTCAGTTCTATTACTTGAACTTCTTCAACTTTAACTTTGTAAGAATAATGTTATGCTTCAGAAAGTAACTATACAAATTATTTCATTATTTACATCTAATCCAATTTTCTTTTTAAAATTGAATCAGATCTTTATCTTATTAGACATACCTAAATAAATAAGTAAATATTCCTGGACGAGTAACAAAAATTGAATCTAACCCCAAAGTAAGCAAATTATATGCTTGTGTTATGGGTATTAGTAAACGATACTCATCCATAGAAATACTTAAATGTACACCAGAATAAATTTAATAAACATCCAGACTCGGAAATGCAGACATAAAAATGTTTATCACACAAATGCCCCCGTCGGGAATCGAACCCGAGCCTCGCGGTTGATCGGTGTAGTTAGGCGTTTACGCTAGCCACTCGACCAACGAGAAGCATCTTTACGCTCATATCCCCGAAGTTGTAGGCAGAGGCACAACCAGGGTACCCACTACTAGCCGAAGACAACACTCACAATGAGATAGGTGGCAAGCCTATTATACCATTTTTCGCCTTTATTAGAATATTGGAAAAACCCAATTTTGTTTTTGTTGAAGCAAAACAATTTTTTGTTATTATTCTTATTTTAGATCTAAAGGTAAAAATAACTATAAGTGAAGAATAAGTACGTTAAGCTACTGTGATATCTGACCTCACGTTTTCTAAACATGTTTCAAAGAAAGAAAGAAACAATCATATTATTTATAGTGAAGTAAATAACACATGGAAAAATTCTTAATATACCATTACTTCACATACTATTACACAATTTTAAGTTTGTTTGATGAATTTTTTGTAAACTCATTTACAACTTCAAAATAACCAAAAATTATAATTATAATAATTATGTGAAAAATTACAAAAAAAAACCTCCTCACATCAAGATATTCAAGCTACCTCACTAGTAAGCTAGCATAATGATATATCTGCCGACTAAAAAGAAATCACCGAATGAAATGCGGCGACAACATAGAGTGGTTTTACTCTACCTTCGTCTTACGAACTTTCGATTAAATCACACGTCCTGACACGAGTTCAACATTTTTTACCCATCTCAAAAGGCGTACAATGCCACTAAAAGTTTTTACAGCTTTGAATATATTTTTCTGACAGCTTTTTAAAGCTTCCTCTAAAACAGCACCAACTAAAATCAAAGATCACGTGTCTGGTTTCGTTTGTTCGCAGAAACTTGAGCAATTACAGTCGGGCGTGATATTCTCCGATCTTGCACTTCAGTAGTCAGATACTACGTGCTTCAAATAATCTTATTCATATTTTGTGTTACGTCACTGTTTTTTATGATATTGGAAGGCAAACAAGCATACGGGTTATCTGATGGTGAGAAATTCCCACTGCCTTGAGACATCAAAGAACGTAATGGTGCGTTGCCAACCTGTTAGGTCTCGAGAAAAAGTAAGTTTACCGGCTATCTTACGCTCCGAACCGGAACACGTCATGACGTTATGGCGGCAGGATTAATATATAATAATTTGATTTCAAATATCACATAATTGTGTAATTAAATAATACAGGAATAAAATTTATCATCGATTTCTTTTGGTTTCTATCACCAAGTGGGGGCAATGGCACCACGTCAGAAGTAAATAAAAAATCGGTTCACAAGTGACGAAAAATCGATGAATGTGTATAAATAAATAAATAATTAATATCCATGGACAAGTATCACAAATTGAATCTAACCCCAAAGTAAGCAAAAAATATGCTTGTGTTATGGGTGTTAGTCAACGATAGATACTAATACATAGAAATACTTAAATAAATACGTGAATAAATGTAATAAACACCCAGACCCGTAAATGCAGACATCTCTGTTCATCACACAAACGCCTGTCTCCATCGGGAATCGAACCCGAGCCTCGCGGTTAGTCGGTGTAGTTAGGCGTGTACGCTAGCCACTCGACCAACGAGGAGCATCTCTACGCTCATATCCCCGAAGTAATATCGAATAAATTTCGATATTATATATTAATAGAATTCGAACACACATATAACGTCCTCCTTTTTCAAATTCGGTTTAAAAGTTAACAACTTTATATCACTACTACGCCGCAGTTTCGCAGCGACTCGCCCGGATTGGTACTACCGCCTTACCTATTCTTGCCGCCATAACGTCCAATGCTTGCCGTTGACGCGTTCCGGTTCGGAGGGTTAGGTAGCAGGGAAACTTACTTGCTCGAGGCCTAACATCCCGGCGGCGTGAATTTCTTACCATCAGGAAATCCGTCTAATTGTTTGCCTTCCATTAACATAAAAAAAATCGCATGTTGGTGGTGGCGATGACAAATTTTTATTGTATTTTGATGAAAAATATTAAGTTTTGTTATGTGACAATTTTTTGTAATACGTCTTTATACATTTGAATTTTGTTTTATTGTACAGTTAATTTTCGTTATTTTCTCCTAGGCTGCATCAACGTGTCAATGTTATTAGGCCCAGAAAGCTGATTCTACATCTTTATTGAGCTACTTATCCACCGCTATTATGTACATACTGTTTAGGTGATCAACAAAACAGGTTTTGGGATGGTAAATGTTTGTATTTCAACATTTGAGAATAACTTGTAATTAAAAATATAGCAAAGTACGAAGTTTAGGCGGGGACAAAGATCTATTAATTGCGCAGATTATGTGACATTGACAGTTCCTTCTTCCTCTTTTACTTTGCGTCTGAACGTCAAACGGCGTGAACACATACGCATATTTAATTACAAATATTAATCCACGATTGAGCTTCAAATGTTCAAACTTTTTAAATGTAGGCTTTTATGAGCAATTTGGCATCAGTGTGCGTGGAAATTGATGTCGGGATGGTGATTTGGGAGAATGATCGCACAACTTTGTAATTTATTGCTTCCCTCGTAAATATTTTTATGGGTCTTGCTGATTGTGTAGTAACATCACAAACCGACGTAATATTTGATGAACTTTTGAACATAAAACTACTTCATCCAAAAAGCTAACCTTGTTTGCATGTAAACTTACGATCAATGGCTGTTTTACCAACCGTAGAGCCGCTTGCTACAATTGCTATTTTTTATCAGAATTCATCTAAATATTTGATATTTTTAAGAATTCCTCTACAATTTAGTATTTAATGTGACAATGAACTGGAAATAGAACAATATGCCAGAAGTCTAAGTCAATGGCAAAATTTTCGAACCGAATTCCTGAAACGAATTTGAATTTTGAATACATAAGTTAGAAAAAAGTATCTTCACGCCCATAACCCCGAAGGGTAGGCAGAGACACAACCAGGACGTCCACGAATAGTGGAAGACACCAAGTCCCACAATGTGATAGGTGGCAAGCCTATCACCAACCGGAAACATATCCAATCCCGGGCAACGTTATTTTTAAAAGAAAGATAACATACATTTTCTAATTTTTTTTTGCCTGACCCGGGGATCGAATCTAGGACCTCAAGAATTGAAGCCCGACGCCGGACTAAAATAAAATACAGCCGAATTGAGAATCACCTTCTTTTTTTCATATCCCTGAAGAGGTAGGCAGAGGCATACCTCGCCTAGCTGAAGACACTAAGTCCAACAATGTGATAGGTGGCAAGCCTATTGCCAACCGGGCACACATCCAATCCCGAGCAACAATTTTGTATTAGAAAATTGGAAATTTTTTTTTTTGTTGCCCGACCCGGAAATTGATCCCGGGAGCTCATGAAGTCAAGTTCAACACCTAGACCGCTAGACCACAGAGGCGACAGGATCATCAGTTAATTTTAATGTTACGTAGGTTTCTGAAATACAATAAAAGAAGAATGAACCGTTAAAATCACAACTGTTTCAAAGGAACACTCAACCAGATTTGTTTCCAGGACTCATCTTGTAAAATATTTCGAGGAGGTTTGTAACTAAAAGTTATATTTCTTAGACTAAGCTGACGTCGTCTTCTATCTTGGTCTTGAACAATGGCAAGACGGTTCCCTCAAACAATGTTAGTTTAGGTTTTTGAACTATTAATTTTATGAATGATTAAACATAATATTTTGTAACTAATATCGGCACTGAGATGCAGTCATACATCGTATACATAATCTTTAATTTTTCCTTCGCCTCTGTGGTCTAACGGTCCAGGTGTTCGACTTGACTATATGAGATCCCGGGTTAGATTCCTGGATCGGGCAACAAAAAAATGAGGTTTTTCCGATTTCCTAATAAAAAGAAATGTTGCTCAAGGATTTGATACCTATGTGTCCGGTTGGCGATAGGCTTGCCACCTATCACATTGTGGAATTTAGTGTCTTCGGCTAGTGGATGCCCCGGTTCTGCCTCTGCCTATCTCTTCGGGGATATGGACTTCAAGATACTTTTTTTTATTTTTCCATCTTGCAGCTTCATGTTCCCCTGTTCCAAAATATTTCTTATAATAGGTAAACATTAGTTTTCTTTATTTAAAAAAAAATCGAATTCGGTACTTACTTTTATACATGGCCTGGACACTCACATGCCTGATAAATTTTATACGTAATAAATTATTTTTTGGTTGTAATTAGAATTGTTAATTTTTTTTTGCATAACACACTTATGCAAAAAAATATTTGTGGACTGTATCTGATAGTCATTTTCAATATAATACAATTAGGAAAGAAAGAAAAACACACAAACTAACAGGACTACGCAATAATGAAAAAACACAACAGTAAAATATTTGTCGACAGTGTCCCCAAATCTCACTTTTCTTTTGTACCTGTTAAGTATTTTTAGCGTCTTCAATTTTTATTTGCACGTACAAAAGAACTACTATTTTTTCATTTCTTGAAAGCCTAAAAATCAATTCAAGCGCTATACAAGAGTATAGTCTAGAGAAGTTTCTCAAAAGCAATAAATCATTTTAAAAACAAATCTGTTAAGGATCCCTCATTTTTTTCTTTCAAAGAGTTTTGTAACGAATCACTCCATGGGGAAGCCTGATTGACAGATGGCCTGTCTGGGTAATTGAGACAAATGCCCGTCTACTTGTATTGCACGATAAAATCTTAGTCTTATCGATATTGCACAACCCTATTACATTTGTTATAGCATTAATTGAACAACGTTAATTATTTTTTAACAGCGTTTAAATGCGAGATCAACGGCGGGTTTTCTTCTTTAGCAATTTTGACATGGCTTAACTATGTTTTTCAAGAGAATATAGTATATTATTTTAAATATTATATAGTTTTGGTTTTTGTTGATTACAAAATATAATAGATAATAATAATATCGCGATTGTTTATGTGTTACGTAATGTTTTATAAAATATTCTAGAAAATTAAAGCTCATATTAAGAAGATTTGTGGGTCTGAATTTTCAATGTTATTTTATTTTTTTAGCTTACCATTTGGGGTGAGGGGAAAATAATATTTTATTCACTGCACTAACATCTCTACAACTATCTCAATTGATTATAGAAAAAAACTGAACGCGAGAACTTTGCGTATAACGTAGAACATGAAGAATCTTTTTATCCACATTTCGTGGACGTAGAAGAAAATATAAACTTTGTTAAATATCAATTGTTTAAGTTTTTTTACAAGGGTGACACTAAAACAAACAAATGCTGAAGTTCAAACAATGATATGAAACAGCCAGCTCTGTAACATGTATAAAGGAAAAGATGATGCAATCAATTAATATATAGGTTATTATGTTCCTAGATATTAAGAATTAAAAATGTTATAACTCTAAGAAGCATCTCGGCCATGTCAGTTTCCAGAAAAATCAAAAATACAAATCCAATCGTTCCATCCACAATCTAAAACTGTGTTGTCAGGGATCAGTATACACTCATTAAACTTATAATACACCTATTTTTCAGGGGTCAAGACTAGATGTTATCTATAATATATTTTACTTTCTTTAAAATAATCTATCAATAAATTTTAAATAACTAGCTGTGTACTTGCGACTTATTCAACGAAGAATACTTACAATTTTAAAATAAACTCTCATCCACTTTATTTTAAATTGACTTTACTATTTTACACCTCTTAGGATGATGTTTCAAAAAAGTAAGTAGTTTGAGTTTGAACTCGATTCTCTGACTATGTACCTATTAATTTTCATTGAAATTCGTCCAGCGGTTTAGCTTTGAAAGCTAGACAAAGAGTTAGACTTTCGCATTATTTTAAAGTCGTAGCCATGGTACAAAACGAAATCGCTTTTCGCTGTCTGTCGTTATCTATGCTGCTTTCCTTAAAACTTTGCAACGGATTTTAATGCAATTTTTTATAAGAGTGATTCAAGAGAAAGGTTTACACATAGAATCTTATGACACTGTGGGACTTAGCGTTTTCGGCTAGTCGTGGGTGCCCTGGTTGTGCCTCTGCCTACCGCTTCGGGGATATGGGCGTGAATATACTTTAGAATCTTAAACACCCATGCGAAGCTGGGATGGGCTGCTAGTTTATAATATTATAAGTTAAAATATTCTATAGTAATAATTATAAGTTTATATAAGTTTTATTTATAAATTAGACACTTTAATTTAAAATGTTAGATTATTTCCTAAATTATTTATTTGAAAGATTTATAATTTATAAACAGATGTTGTACCTTTTGCTTATTTTGATGTAGGTACTTACCTTCTAAACGTTGGTTGTTTGGAAGAGATCGCTCGTTAGCGATAAAACTGCCTTTTTTTATAAAATTTGCTTTTATAAATGTAATATGTAACAATTTCATGATTTAGTTATACAATAAAGAGTTTATTAATAATAAATAAATAAAATAAATAAATATCCCTGGAAAAATCACACGAATTAAATCTAACCCCAAAGTTAGCAAATTATATGCTTGTGTTATGGGTGTTTTTCGATTCTAATACATAGAAATACTTAAATATATACCAGAATATATTTAATAAACACCCAGACCCGGAAATGCAGACATCTAAATGTTCATCACACAAATGCCTGCCCCCGTCGGGAATCGAACCCGAGCCTCGCGTGTGGTCGATGTAGTTAAGCGTGTACGTTAGCCACTCGACCAACGAGGCGGTCAAAATTATATATTATTAATATATTATATAGTTGGATTAAAATCATAGTGCATAATTTATTGGTAAAGTTGTAATAAAGCTCGGATAAAGTTAGCTTGTTATTATTTTGTCTTAAATTTCATCTTTGGTATATAATTTTCAAACAACGTAATAACAGATGTATGATACTAAAATTATACGAGTTTCAGTAAGTAATTTAAAGTTTAAACTCCTGGCTGAACTATTTATTGCGTCTGAACTATTGTTTAAATATTATGTGATAGTTTAAGTATCTTCACGGCCATAGGTACCATAACAGGTAGGCAGAGGCACTACCAGGGCACCCACGATCAGCCGAAGACAATAAGTCCCACAATGTGATAGGTGGCAAGCCATCTCCAACAAGGCACACATCCAATCCCTGGCTACATATTTTTGTTATAAAACTAGCCGTCCCGGCTAGCTTCGTTCCACAGTTTGTATGGAAAAATCAAGTATTGTTTTTACCATTTTCCCTGCAATTTTCCCGGTTTTCTCTTTATAAGAACCGCCTGCCAGGACTTGTCACCACCGACCATCACTTTAACAACTCTCGGCAGCGAGAGGTTCTCTCCTACGACCGCTGAGAGAGTACGCCGCTGTGACTCAAAAGCGACGCACTCCCCCAGCGTGTGAGACGCCGTATCTTCTGGCGCCCCGCACTCGTGGCAGGCGGGGGTCGCCTCCCGTCTCGCGATCTTGTGCAGATACTTCCCGAAGCATCCGTGCCCGGAAAGCACCTGCACAAGTCGAAACGTCAGCGACCCGAACCGCAGCTGCAACCACCCTCGGAGGACCGGTCGGATTGCCTCCACCGTCGTCTGCCCAGGGACAAGTGGGGCACGGTCCTCTTTCCACCGCTCCAACGTGGTCTCCCACGCCTGCCTCTGCATGTGCCCAGTTTATTACGCCTTAGCTCAATCTGTCATAACTTACTGTATTACAGTCTTGGGAGGCATTCCATACCATTCCACTATCAACTATAACGCCTACATACTTCTGACAATAACTAACACAACTAAGAAAGAATTATCCAAATCGGTTCAGTCCGTCGGAACTTATGCGCTTACCAACACATTTAGCAATTCATTTTTATGTTATAGATTTGAAAAACCACAATTTTGTTGCCTGACCCGGGAATCGAACCCGGGACCTCATGAAGTCAAGTCCAACACCTGGACCGCCAGACCACAGAAAAGCCTATGATAGTTTAATGTGAGAATAATCAATTGTGCTAAATATGTGTAGTAATCATGTTTTTAAACATGATTATTACACACATTTAGCACAATTGATTTTTTTGTTTTTAAACAAACAATAAAACATGATTATTACACATATTTAGCACAATTGATTATTCTTACATTAAACTATCATAGGCTTTTCTGTGGTCTGGCGGTCCAGGTGTTGGACTTGTGCTAATATTGCAAAAATTGGTTATACCATGTATTAATTTAGGGCTTGATTTTTTTAACATAAAAACGAATCTATTGAGACAAAACTTTCAATAGTGACTTCATAAGATATTTAGCAATAGTGGAATTAAGCACATTCGCTCAGGAGTTTAAACTTTATGTTACTTCTTCAAACTCGTGTAACTCAGGTATCATACAACAGTTTTAACGTTGTTTGAAAATTATATACCACCAGTGAGATTTAAGACAAAATGACAACAACATAACTTTGTCCCTCGTTTTAAGTGTAATAATTTAACTTTATCAATTAATTTGCAGAATAATTAAATTAAAGATATATATTTTTTTTAAAAATGCAATTATCTGTTGCCCGCGACTTTTCCCGCGTGGTTAATGGTCACACAGGAACACCTTTTGGAATTGAAGCTATCCTTTGTGTTAATCTAAGTTATACTTTATGTAAGTGCCAAATTTCATGAAAATCGGTTTAGCAGTTTTTTTCGTAAAGAAATAACAAACATGCACGTAAACTTTCGCATTTATAATATTTATAGGATAATACGAAGAACGAGAAACAAGTTATGTAGGTACCTAAAAAAGAGAGCTTTATTTCTAACTGCTACCTGTAACTTTAGGGTTTTTTAATTTTTTTAATAGAAGTTATGTCAAGTGTCGGTAGGCCCTGGCCACATATCACAAATGAAACCATACCTACAGACATATATAGACAGATTTATTAACCTCTTCTTTTGGAAGTCGATTGATAGTAATAGGTATTATATTATTACGTTAATTAAGTAACAAATCGCGGATGTATATTTTCAGAATTAATATTAAACATTTAATGATATAATTTAAACGTGTCGTCTAAATTAAAAAGTAACATTGAAATTAAAAGTTTTTATTGAACCTCGACAAAACTTTCATTACCTAAACGTAGCCAAGGACTATCCCGATCACGTCACTTCCAAACTGAATAATCTGTATAAAAATCAATCCATCCATTCAAAAGTTATGACGTTACAAACAGATATACTTACACAGATGCGTCAAACTTATAACACATCTCTTTTTCTGAAATTCACGCCGCCTAGAGACACCAAAGATGGTAATGGTGCGTGCAAAAGTAGGTTTAACGGCTACCTTACCCTCCGAACCGGAACACGTCATGACGTTATGGCGGCAGGAATAGGAAAGGCGGTGGTACCAATCCGGGCGAGTCGCTGCGAAACTCTACCACCTAGTCAAATGTCACGGTGTTAGTGATGGTAAGCCTATGCTCGCCTTTTACGAGCTGCCTGGCAAGAAAGGCAGATGGTCTATTCTGCAATGGAGCCCGGACCAACACGGGGAAACTCAGAATTGTGTATCTACCCGTTAACTACCCGCGTTAACGGGTTAGTAAGGAATTTAAATTTCGCCACGGGACTTGAATCCTCAGTAGCTCAATTGGTTAGAGCATTTGTCGGCTTGAGACGGAAGGTTACAGGTTCATATCCTGTCTGGGTCGATTTTTTTTCTTTTTTAAAATTTATGAAAAATAGATGTTGGCCGATTCTCAGACCTACTCCAGACTATCGGTCAAGCCGTTTCGAAAGAGTACGGGAAGGAAAAATGTGACTCGACAATTTTATGTATAGACTAGACGTTGTTATACCATACCCGGCAGACGTTGTTATGCTATATTTTAATTTGATTTTAGTAAATAAAATTGGGGTGAGTTACCCTTATCACTTAGGGTATGAAAAAGTAGATGTTGGCCGATTTTCAGACCTACTCAACATGCTCACAAAATTTCATGATAATCGGTCAAGCCGTTTTGGAGGAGTACGGTAACTAAATTTGTGACACGGGAATTTTATATATGAGATATAACAAAACTTCAATTCTGGAATGTCGGTCGGAAATAGCGTATATTCGAATTACAAGAGTTTATCTAAGTAATCTAAAGTTTAAACTCCCCGTACAATTTATCTCGTCTAGCAATCGTTGTATAGAAGCGATAACATGAAGTAGGTTTCAAATGCTCTAAGTTACTCTGGGATCGTATCAAAGTTCTCTATGTAGAGTTTAATGGCGGGAAAGGTAAAGGACGTTGGAAATGCACGAGTGCATTTATCTTCAGCATCTGTTTGTTTTCCCTATGGTCGGCTTGTTTGAAGAAGTTATTTGAAAAGCGCTCTAAACTTGGTTGTATGTCTAAATACGGTGGCACTTAATGCACTTTAAATTAATAATTAAAGTGAACTTCATTTGGCTGAGATGCATTATTTTATTGAAATGGAAGACAAAGTTAATAATACAGTTACTGGCTGCTTGCCCGTGATTTTGACAGAGTTGAATACATACGATTTTCATATAAACTTTTATCCTTTTTCATAGTCCTTTGGGAATTAATAAAAAAATAACCATTGTTTAAACTCGGATCTATAACTATAGTTTATACAATTTTATCACAATCAACAAAACAACAGACAAACCCCTATCAATTCATGCCGCCATAACGTCCAATGCTTGCCGTTGACGTGTTCCGGTTTGGAGGGTAATGTAGTTGGTAAACTTGAATCTGCTCGAGGCCTAACATCCCGGCCTCAGGTTGGCAACGCACCATTACAATCTTTGGTATCTCTAGACAGCGTAAATTTCATATCATCAGGAAATCCGTCTGCTTGTTTGCTTTCCATTATCATAAAAAAACAGACTTTCATATTTATAACATTAGTAATGATGATGTAACAGACACACACACATACACGACAAACTTATGTCACCCCTCTTTTTCCGTGGGGAGTTAAAATAAAACCAAAACATTACTTAGTTATGATATGAAAGAAGGACAAGCATAAATGAATTCTCACTTATACGTATAATGCTTATTTTTATACATACTCTACGTATTAACTTAAACTAGTGGTCGCCCATTGGACGAAATTCATAATAAAATTTAATATCTTGTTGATAAAAACACCATCTTCATTTCTCAAGACCAACTACTTTTTTCCAAACGTTTTAGTACGCCATCTGTGATCTTTCATCGTTATCATCAATATATTTGTTTGTGTGTGTCAGATTCATGTTAGTGTAGATTATGTTTTATTTATTGATTTAATGTACTTTATAAGCATTACTATTAAAAATATTAGCGTTCTCCACTTCTCCTACACACAAACTATAAGTGTGCCAAATTTTATGCTCCTCCGTCAGCGAAATTTTCTTAAAAAAGGGTCCAAATATTTGGCATCACGTATTAATATATAGATATTGTTCGGTCTTTACCTGTTTCACAATGTTTAAATTATAACAGTAATTAATATAGAGTTAGATATTGTCTTTGTCATTTAAGGTTATCACAGGCTGTTGCCATTCAATCAGTTTCAATTTGCCAAAGTAATAGATTCTATTGTGCCTCCATATTGGGACCTAGCACGGATGTAATGGGTTGGAGAAGGCTTCTCTATATTAACGAACGTTTACACAAGCTTCCAGAACAACGTCAGCACAACATAACAATTCAGACACCTGCTCCATAGAATAATTTAGACGTCACTATCAGGAGGTTGAGTGACTTTCACGTTAAAAGTATAGTATTACGTAATTTACACATCCCCTCAAAAGTCCAAAAGCAAAAGCGATTGTGCCGCTTGATTATCAACACGTTTGGCGAAAAATCGGAAAAAGGCCGATATCTTTCGATTTATATATTAAAAACATATAAACGTAGCGTTGCCCGCATGGCCTCACAGTAACATTATTACAGGACAAAAACTATCTTATGTGTTAATCCAAGTTACCCTCTATGTGTGTACCAAATTTCATGAAAATCGGTTTAGCAGTTTTTGTGTGTAGGAGTAACAAACAAACGTAAAAATTTTCGCATTCATAATATTATCGCCTTTTTGGTCTAGCGGTTCAGTTGTCGGATTTGACTGCTTGAGGTCCCGGGTTCGAATGCCGGATCGGTCAACAAAAAGAACATTGGGTTTTTTCCAATGTTCTAATAAAAAATAACGTAACTTGCCACCTATTACATCGTGGGGATTATTATCTTCGGCTAGTCGTGGGTGCCCTGGTTGCAGGGATTTGAAACGTTATCAGATACCTCTATTTTTTACCGGTAAATACCGTT
>NJDD01001381.1:23409-42881 GCA_002245505.1 Calephelis nemesis
AGGCATCATGATGCTTGTTTTTGTCCTTATGAAGAGGGTGTTTTGCATCCCACAGTATACTTTCAGAATGGTAATGCTCTAAAAAGAGCATTTCAGTTTCATTTTGCTAAACGTACTCGCGCGACTCCATAGCGCGCGCACAGACACTGCAAACGTCCGTACCCCTTTATAGTCCGGAGTAAACTGCGCCGGGGCCGTGAATGTGTATGTGTATGCGTGAACGCCGCGCGAACCCTTTGTCACGGGACGTAATACCGACTCTGATCGGGGAACAGGCGTGAACGCGCGTGGACCTCGTGAAAACCGTCCACATTCACGTTCGCGTCTGTTCACGGAGCTTCACGGCAATAATGTGGAGCCGCAGTCACGTTCGCGTCTGTTCACGGAGCTTCACGGCAATAATGTGGAGCCGCAGTAAAACGAAGTTCGCCGGGAATGGGAAAAATCAAAATTCGAATGGGAAAAAACAAATTTTGTATTTAACTTTTTTTATCTTTTAAACCTTCTCTGGACTTGAACAAATAAACAAAAACCAAAATTAGCCAAACCAGTTGAGTCGGTCTCGAGTTTTAGCGTGACTTACGAACAGCAGTTGATTTTTATAGATATGCATAATCGGTACCTAAATGTGGCACTAGGTACTTAGCCACAATTTGATAATAACGTTTGTTCTAATACTCATATTCTTGGGTTATCTAACCATAAAGCTTCATCAAGTATACAAGTATATTACGCCAGCGTCATATTGTAAACCAAAAGGTATATTTAGGTTTCAAACAAAGCGTCTTTTTGGACGAGAGAATATTAATAAGTTTTATGACTATCTGTCATCTTTAAGTTTTGACAAACTCCTTCCTAGGATTAATTATAGGCTTTAAATGATAATCATGATTCATTTAAATTTAAAAAATCAAACTAATGCGTCAAATAATCCGATGGAAAATAAATAGCTGTACAAAATTATGTTAAAGTGTTGTAAAGAAATGTTTTTTCGGTTGTGTTTATATTATCACTATTAAAACTACAAGAAAAAGGGAAATAAAATGAGTTACATGCGTTTTAAAAGGTACTACTTAAATTTATACTACATATCAAAATCTCAGAAACAGGAATCGTTAAAATATATCAATATATCAAGTAACACAAATTGAATCTAACCCCAAAGTAAGCAAATTATATCCTTGTGTAATACATAGAAATACATAAATACCAGAACGAATTTAATAAACACCCAGTCCCGGAAACACAGACATCACACAAATGCCTACCGCCCCCGTCGAGAATCGAACCCGAGCCTAGCGGTTGATTGATATAGTTAGGCGTGTACGCTAGCCACTCGACTAACGAGGCGGTCAAAGCAAAGCTTTGTGATATATAAATACAAATTCATTGCAAATAACGTTCCGAAAACAGGTAAAACACCAGCCAGTACGTTAGCATACAACTTAAAATAGTTTTCTGTTAGTGATAGTAGTTGCAAACGCTCTCAAGGAGGCTGTATTTGCTGGAGCCTGTCTATCTGTCTGTCCGCTGAAGGAGCCATTAGCGCTGAATGCGTAGGTAGCACATTAAAATTCATCTCGACATCTCGAGAATGCAGGACCGGTGCAACTGGGCTACTAACAGTGGTTTAGTTAATAGATTCTTTTACATTTTCCTGTATTTTAATCATTAGTTTTAATCATCAGTGTCTTTTTCACAAATATCGAGTGTGTATACAATTGTAAATAAATACAAATATTCAAAGGAGTTCTATCAAGCGCCGTTGTTAGTGAGCAAATTCAATGCGAGAGCATATCGATTGCGCTACTTTTTTCTTTTTTGTGTGAACGAATATTTTGCATATTTTTGTAATATACAAGTATTAATGTATCTATACATATTTTTTATCATCTTACAAAACAATTTAGGAATGTACTAAGATCTTAATTTTAAACAAGCAAAGCCTTTGGAATTTGTCCTTTCTAAACCAAGAACATCGTTTTTTTTCATATTAACATTCTTCTGAGAATAGCTAATGCAAGAAAAATAATTAGCCAAAACAGTACATCTGTCAACGCGTGATACGAGGACCAAGGGATTAATTTTAATTTAAAATATTATTTCATTATCTCAAATGCAAAAGAAATATTGTAAATTTAAATGCTTCTAAAATTTTAGTAAACCTACTGCAATTTGTGTACGCAAACGCGTTATCGATAAGAAAATTAATACTTTACTGCTATATAGTAAAGTATTAGTGTCCATAACAATAATGCATTTGCATTTGTTAAAGGGATAAGAGTAAATCTACACCTAAACCTGCCTAGCGTCCGGCGAGGCTCAAGCTCACTTGACTTGATACTCGATGCCACCTAGAGACACCAAATGTAGTAATGGTGCGTTGCCAACCTGAGGCCGGGATGTTAGGCCTCGAGAAAAAATAAGTTTAAATTACCCTCGGAACCGGAACACATCATGACGTTATAGCGGCAGGAATAGGTAAGGCGGTGGTATCAAGTCGGACTAGTCGCTGCGAAACTGTACCACCTAGTAAATACGTACGTTAGTGTAAGATACCTTGTACGTTCGAATGTTTTTTTTAGTAATACGTATTTCATGTTAATTGGTCACTTTTTGCCTAATGGTATTATGTTGGTAATTTCTAAATTACTGAACTCATAAAATATAAAGAAAAGAAATAAATAAAATTGGACAGTACGTTAATGAATTATAGCCCAATTTCCATTTTAACTTTCACCACTCTCTCACAGAAACCCCTTTATTGAGAGAGATCCAAACTTTAGAGATTTAAGGCTTACGCAGCAAAAAATATATTTGAGCTGACTTCACTTGATACTCGATGCCTGCCCTGACTTGGAGTGAAGATACGTCTCATCTCTCATCTGTTTGATTATTAACAAAATCGGACAACGCATTAATGAACTTATATTTATATTTATTTTTATATTTTATAATTTATATTTCGACTTTTGCCCTTTGCCAAGGTATGAAAAGCACCTTTCTTAGAACATTCCAAATTCCGAATTCAGCACATTTGGCGTTAATCGCGCTCGTAATATAGAAAATCAGACAAATATATAGTTTTATTACATGTAAAAATATTATATAGATCTTAGATATCTAATATTTGCTTATAAAAATCAAGCCGTATATAAACAGTTACTACGGGTTACTTAACCGCAGTTTAGTGCGGTAGTGGAAACGGAGCAAAAGCAAGGCTTAGCGGCCCGCGTTTATCATACAAATGGATATCCTGAATTAAAGCTCTGCTCGCGATGGCGGCGGCCGAGGACCGACGACTCCGTCATTAAAATCTTACATTTATTAAACTAAAATACATTGAGTTCTAAAGATCATTCAGAGAGTTGCATGTTTTTAAAATATCTTTTCAAAACATACAAAAGAACTTATAATTTAAAATAAAAACTAGAGTCTATTTGTTCTTTCCTTTATTTATTTTGTCAAGTATTGAAACTATTATTATAAATAATTATTTTCTCGTTGTAACAAATACACGCAGCCCGATGACATCAAAGGTTTCAATAATGCCTCAGCAACAGGATCGACATGAGATCTCATCTACAAAGGAGTTCAACATGCGCTTACCTTATACCTACAGTATTTTGTGGTACACACTCTAGAGAAACATGTCATTTGGACCGCATATATCTATGACGAGTCATAAATAAAGCTAAGTTCGTAAGTAGGTAGACCTCTAAATCATCTCGCACGTAAAAAACTAAAGTGTCCTTCGTAACAAATTGAAATTTTACTAACATGTAACATGTGCCATGTGCATAGTATATAGCATAGTGGCGCATTCGTTTAAAAATCATTTTATATGGTATTTTTTAAATGTCCGAAAGACTCTCCTGATTTATAAGAGTGTATGATGACCTTTTATATGAGAGGTCGTTATTGTTTAATTAAACAAAAATCAATAATTTTGACTTTTTGAATAAAAAAAGTCCTTACACACCACTTCGTATTCGTCTTCTTATTTGTCGTACATAGTTCTGGAAGTGAGAAGTCAATACTAATTCTCCGCCATTTATTGAATTCATTTGTTACTAACAATGTGATAAATAAAGAAACGCTCTACCAATTTCTTGCAAACTTCACATAAACCATCTACTAAAGTTTACTGACCACCTCACTCTCCAAACTGGAACGTAACAATAGTAAAAATTGACAGCAACAAGAGTGACTACGGTGTTAGGTTGTGGGCCTCTACTTCCAAGGAACCTGCTCTAGTTAAGTAACCCAATCTAAATACTCGTATCTCTATTGTTCTGTCACCTATACTTTATACATAGAAATTTATGAAATTGTATTGTCTGTAATATCAAAATAACCGTTTTTTTTCTGAGTGTTTGTTTGGATTATCAAAATTGCTGCTTTTGAGTAAATGCTCTTGAATTTATTTATGTAAAAAAAGTATCTTCACGCCCATATCCCCGAAGAGGTAGGCAGAGGAACAACCAGAGCACCCACGACTAGCCGAAGACACTAAGTCCCACAATGTGATAGGTGGCAAGCCTATCGAAAAACCGGGCACATTTCCAATCCCGACCAACATTTTTTTATTAGAAAATTGGAAAAATCCAATTTTCTTTTTGTTGGCCGACCCGGGATTAGTACCCGAGACCTCATATAGTCTAATCCAACACCCGGACCGCTAGACCACAGAGGCGCATATAATTATAATTTATATGTGGCGCATATACCAGTAAAACGTTTTAAGATTTTCGATAGCTTTGAGCGCAGCAACGGAATCAAGAAATTACATAATGAAAATAGACCTAATACGTCGTCTAACGTCGTTTCAGTTCGACAAACTTCGGTACTGTGTTTGTAAGCGTGTAGACTGTACGAAACTCGTACGGATCGAGACGAACTACTCTGAAATCGGATGAATACGTAACCAGCTGTTTGTGTGAAAGTATACAGGTGTATGGGTAGGTATCTATCATCTATGTACAACAGTGAATAGCTGGATATTGTGTAATATAATTTTAAATGTAAAAATATTTCATTATTTCAGGATTAATTTATATATTAAGTTAGTGATGGGTCTTTTAGTGGCAGGTAGCTGATGTAAGAAAAGAAAAGGAATAAGGAATAAATTAGATTATTTTAACAAACAAATATGTACTCGTATGCAACGAATGTCGCAGACGCAGCTTATTTTTTATAAGTTTAAAATTACAAAATGTTAGCGTGTTTTGAAAAAAGAAATAGAAATCTCATGCTCGTATAGACGCCACACTCATAACTTTAGTTTGAAACATCCAACAAAAAGTCACAATGGTTTTCATTTTGGTCCACGGCCAGGGGCCAGAATGAATTTTAATGTCCGTTTACTCCTGGATAATGAAGCCAGTCTCGCCCGCGGCGTCCACTTCCTGCCCTTGTAGCATGTTCTCTTTGTAGGTGTATAGATACAACCCTTCACATGATGTTTATTTAAATTGTTGATTGCTTTCTAATGTTTAAATGTTTATACATTTTTAATTGAAAAATAGATTTGAACTAGCGAACATTCGAAGAATTTTCTTTTAGTACATACTAGCCGACAGGGTAAACTTCGTATCGCTGTCTGTATGGACATAAGTTTTGTTTGTCCCTGCAATTTCCCCTAGTTTTCTTTTCATGAATGAAAAGAAACCTGATAATGACTAAGCATCTGAACCTTTTCCTGATAATGACTAAGCATCTTCACGCCTATATCCTCGTAGGGGTAGGCAGAGGCAAAACATGGGCACTCACGACTAGCCGAAGACACTAAGTCCCACAATGTGATAGGTGGCAAGCCTATCGCCAACCGTGCACATTTACAATCCCGAGCAATATTTTTTTTATTAGAAAACTGGAAAAACTCAACTTTCTTTTTGTTACCTGACCTGGGATTCGAACCCGGGACCTCATGTAGTCAAGTCCAACAACTGAACCGCTACACCACAGAGGCGATAAATGACTAAGACAATAAAAGGAAGTGACAAAATTGGTCCATTTGGTCAGGCGTGATGAGATGACTTAGCGTGGTCTGGGCACTGAGGATTCATTTTTATATATTATTAGCCGACCCAGCAAACTTCTTATCGCTTGATATTTACAGCTACTACATAACATTTGATGTTTCGATAGTAGCGCAGTCTGCCGGATCCAACGAAAAACATTCTAAAAAAACTACTACTTACAAATAAAAAACAACTAAAAACATTTTCCTGTGGAACAAATTCCCGAATCCCCTTGAACACACATAAAATTTTTCATCAAAATCGCTTTATTCGTTTAGAAAGATTTATGCATACACACGCATATAAGAAACATATATGAAGACATAGATTAGTGGCACACTAATATTGTAAATGTGAGAGTGTGTTTATCTGTCGGTTTGTGTGTTTTTTTTTCTTTCACGATCCAACGGAACGACGTTAATACAGTATATTTACAAATTACTGGACAATGGAAACTTAGTATCATAATAACATTACAACGAAAAATGTAAAATTATGTTGATTTTTTTTTTAAATCAAAGGCTACAAACTGATTTTACACAATAATTTAAGTAAAAATAAATTTAATCACTAGAACGTAGTATACGAAACATGTCTCACTATAATATGTAATACTGTAGATGCTAATAAGTTACTTATTGTTTCTTCAAAACCTTACGAATTAAAACTGATATATGCGTACAAAATCATCTATCTCCCGAAATTATACTAGGTGGTAGAGTTTCGCAGCGACTCTCCCGGATTGGTACCACCGCCTTACCTATTCCTGCCGCCATAACGTCATGAAGTGTTCCGGTTCGGAGGGTAAGGTAGCCGGTACACTTACTTTTGCTCGAGGCCTAACATCCCGACCTCAGGTTGGCAACGCACCATTACCACCTTTGGTGTTTCTAGGCGGCGTGAATTTCTTACCATCAGGAAATCCATCTGCTTGTTTGCCTTCCTATATCACAATAAAAAGATACACCACGATTTCATTCATGGCGGAAGTCAAACATATTTTTATATTTTAACAATATTTGACGCTTTTAACCATACAAACTCTTCGTCCATCTTAAATCGATTTAATGTTTAAAAACTGCAAACGAGAGGAGTTAAGGATGAGTTTCGCTAAATTAAGGATAAACTATAAAAACACTTAGTAGAATAATAACAGCTATAGGCTTGTTTCCACTACTATTATTATTAAATTTATTTTGTTATATACCTAAGTATTAGCTATAGTTATACATCTACATTGAAATGCCAATAAAGTTAATTATTAATTACATTTAATAAAAATTAGTGTTATTTTAGGAATTTATAACTACCAAATATAATATCCAATTAAATGACAGAAAACATCAAACAGAAAGCGTCTCGTCGTGAAGTGTGTGCGAACCATGATGGAATGGACCTCTCATATAAACGGACATTGTAGTTGTCGAAACAGTTTTATATTAAATAAATAAATATCGCCTCTGTGGTCTAGCGGTCCGGGTGTTTGACTTGAATGCATGCGGTCTCGGGTTCGACTCCCGGGTCGGCCAACAAAAAGAAAATTGGATTTTCCCAATTTTCTAATTAAAAAAATGTTGGTCGGGATTGGAAATGTGCCCGGTTGGCGATAGGCTTTACACCTATCACATTGTGGGACTTAGCGTCTTCTGCTAGTCGTGGGTGCCCTGGTTGTGCCTCTGCCTACCTCTTCGGGGATATGGACGTGAAGATACTTTACTTTAAATATCTCTGGACAAGTCACACAAATTAAATCGAACCCCAAAGTAAGCAAATTATATGCTTGTGTTATGGGTGTTAGTCAACGATACTGAAATACTCAAATAAATACCAGAATACATTTAATATATATTATATGTTAAATGATATATTAAAACTATCAACGGGTTAATTTAACATATTCCTCCATAATCAACTTAAAATATTTAATCCATAAACCGACTAACTAATTTTTTAACAAGTATCCGCAATGAGAACAGTATTCAACAGTTTTATATTAAAACTATCAACGTTTTAATTTAATATATTCCTCCATAATCAACTTAAAATATTTAATCCATAAACCGACCAACTAATTTTTCAACAAGTATCCGCAATGAGAACAGTATTCAACAGTTTTATATTAAAACTATCAACGTTTTAATTTAATGTATTCCTCCATAATCAACTTAAAATATTTAATCCATAAACCGACTAACTAATTTTTCAACAAGTATCCGCAATGAGAACAGTATTCAACAGTTTTATATTAAAACTATCAACGTTTTAATTTAATATATTCCTCCATAATCAACTTAAAATATTGAATCAATTAACCAACTAACTAATTTTTAAAAAGTATCTACAATGAGAACAGTATTCAACAGTTTTATCTTAAAACTATCAACGTTTTAATTTAATATATTCCTTCATAATCAACTTAAAATATTTAATGAATCAACTGACTAACAAATTTTTCAACAAGTACCCACAATGAGAACAGCATTCAATTTGTGGTCCATGTTAATTGTGCTCTCGTGTTGATTTATTAAATAAAAGGAACGTTAATATTATTTATGTGAATTTAATTTAAAATTGGTGAAGTAGGTATGATGTTTGTGCAGACTTGTATAAGCCCTTCTTTACTTGATATCAATAATCATAAGTATCTATATTTGTTATGTCTGTATGAATCAGATGTAACAAGTAACAACGCTTTTTTTTTAAATAGCTCAAAATATTCGTTAATTTACAGTCGATTTTTGAACAATAAATCTTAAAAAATTTGTCAATATAAATATTCGTTTATGTTTATTGCACCATCAAAGCAATAAAGCTTACAGCAGTGTATCCTTGGTGTCCACTGTGTTACCGAGTGTATAGAGTATTGGCAAATACAAAAGTATTGAATGTATTAACTATTGTATAATTAAAATGTAATTCTACGAGTATCTTTCAAGTTGGATCTAACTGCACACGGTGTGCAAATTTGTTTGAAATCGGTTAAGTACTTTAGGAGTTCATCGCGGACAAACAACGTGACACTTAATATATGTATAAAGATTTATAACATGTTGTTATGGTTTGACATCACTTGTAGTTTAAATCAAGTTGTTATTGGCATAAAGTTATTGCTACTACGAATATTGTTAATTTAATTGTTTGAATATCCTCTTGAATTTGAATGAAAAAATTTGAAATGAAGGCGGTAGAACGCAGTCGTTGTTAAATTTTCAAGTAGAAAATACTTTGTATTCTGAGAACTAAGTTTGTTTGATTGGGAGAAGAATACAAATAAGAAGACGTACGTAGAATCTGTACGTATTAGTAACATACTTACGACTTCCGCACTTCTAACGGTTGTCTTTGAATGCATGAATACTTCATGAAAAATTCTTAAAGCATAACAATTTTAACCAACATTGGTGATTAAAAAACGACGGGTTGCTCTCCGGGAGTGCCGGCAGAAATGAAAACTTGAATATTAACGTTGTGCATTTTTGATATTTTGGAATGGATTAAATGGAATCGCTTTAATTATTATCAGAACGAAAGTACTATCATTTATGTGGAAGAATAACATATTAATTTATTGCGCTATCGTACATAAACATGACAACACGAACATTCGCACAAGCGCCCTGCGCTGTCTTACGAGTTACTGGTCACGTGTCCTGACTCGTCTATCTTTTATGTTTTTTTTATTTTATTGACATATAAGAAAATAAAATACAATACGTATTTGTCTCCACAACCAAAAACTTTGTAAAGGTTTATGCGGGTGTGACCACTTCACTATGACAACGTTTAAATTTAAGTTAAATACATACCAACCAACCATTTGAAACAAACATTCATAAATAAATGCTTTTTTTTTGGGTTGGCGGGAAATTGCAAATTAAATAATTTTATTTGGATTTAGGTAAGTATGGGTTTCGGCAAGGTAACGCCTTGTTCTATATTTTATTTTGTTTTATTTTTGGGTAGTCTGTGATTATTATGGATGTACAATTGAAACTATGTTAAAGTTTAATTTAATATAATTACCACGCACCGCCTTTAAAAGAGATAATAGAGCCAAGTTATTTTTCTATTTTTAAATTATCGTCGTTACCCAGTGCAACTAGTATGAAACAGTCTCGTTGTATGGAAAAATACAAATTTTATACCCGTCCAATGAACTTCATCAAGCATGCAAATGAACTTCAATTTTTAATTTGTTACTTCGAGTTATAACAAAAGTACTTACGTGGCATATATGTAATACTACGGATGTAGTAGGTTACCCAGTAGTTGTAATCATTGTATTTATTTTTTGAATATAACGAAAATGGAAAAGTTTAACATTTCATTCATAAATAAATAAATTAAATCAAGATTAAAAAAAGACAAAGGAAAACTCGTTTGGTAATGAATAATTGATTTAAAAAATATTTTTTCTTGAGATTGTCGTCACTTCAAACTGTTTCCCGGCTTTTTGTGTTACAAAAATAACTTATCGCAATTCTCTATAAATACGCCTAAAAGTCGGATTTCATTTTGACCTTAGAAACGCGAGTAACAACAAGGTAAAATGTTTATTAATTAATTGAATTTTTCAAAGGCCCCGTATCCTGTAGAGTTGAAACAGACCCAAAATTGAAATATAACGCAATGAAGTGGAAATGTACGCTCAAATAACAAAGCAACTGCAAATTACTCTGTAATTGGAGTAATTTGAAGAGCGAGGGAAGTCGGAGGCAATCAGCTGTGTAGCCGCGGGCATTTGCACAGAGCCGCCGGATTGGTGGCTTTAGATTGGATAAGTTACAGCAACATAGGGAATGGACGGTGCCAACTGAGGTACTGGAGCCGCAGACACGTATGATGCTGCAAATTGCAACTAAGTACGATGCATTTACATTATGTTACGCTTAAAACGTGTACATTTTTTTAACAGACAGTTCACACCTTTATGAAATATAAGAAAGAAATTAATAGTTTCAACAAATTTACCTATTCGTAGCAGTAAAAAAATGACAATATTTAAATCCTCGCCACTGTTTTTTATTCTTCCTTTACAGTTTTTGATAATTTACGCCTAGCACAGGGCACTTTAACTGTTGAGTTTAAAAAATACTGTCATTAAATTAATCTTGTCTAAATAAAAAAATATAGACTAACGGCAGCATTTAGGGCCTCCAGTTACGTTTTAATTAGTCAATACCCGTCCGAATTTTCACGCCCATACCACGAAGAGAGACACTAAGTCCTACAATGTGATAGGAGGCAACTATCGCCCTATCGCCAATAGGGCACACATCCAATACCGGTATTTTCAATTTTCTAGAAAAAATTAACATTTTATACTTTTTTGTTATCCAACTTGGAGATCGAACCCGGGACTCCAAGAAGCTGAGAAGCCTGACGCCAGACTGCTAGACCACAGCGGCGATAATACGCTGAATGTATTGTTAACTAATGTCTAGCTGACCGCTACAATTTATTTTAACAAGTCATTAAGTTTTTTATACAAAATTGTGACTAAACGATTTATTAAATCTTAATTGACGTCTCAGCGTCCAGCCGTTAATTAGAGAAAATAATTAGAGCTATGAATGAAACTGGAATAGTAACATGAAACAAAGTTAAAGACATTATTCATGTAGCTCGGGTCATATTACTATGTATGACTACAATATATCCATACAAACTTATTTTACGAGTTAATAAAAACTTGTGACTCACTTGTATCGTTTATCTCGTTTCATTCTGTTTCCCGACTCATATTCAAAACGTATTCAAACTTTTACATATTGCTTCCAACTTTGCATTTCTATGCTTATCTAGGAAGTTTCAAATTAAATTACTATGAAATATACAAGTAGGAACCCGAAGACTGTAGCTTTAAGGGATGATTTTATGTCAAATATTTGTAAAGGGATTTTTCAGAAGTTGCTGAATTTTTTAACGAAAGCATTTTAACCTAGTTTTTGTTACTTAACATTCAAGGCTTAATTATTCTGTACTTTCTCTATATTTTTATATATATGATTCTTGTGTTCGTGTGTTTGTCACTGAACTCCTCCTAGACAACTGGACGGATTTTGATGAAAGTTTTTGTGTGTGTTCAAGGGGATTCAAGAATGGTTTAGATTCACAATTTGGAAAATGATTTTTTTATTAATTTTTAATAATAAGTAGTTGTTAATTTTAGAATGTTTCACATTGAATCCGACAGACTGCGCTACTATCGAAGCATTATTGTCGATAGTAGCGTATACGAAGTTTATTGTTATAAATGTAATGAAATTGTAAATAGGATGTATATTCTGTTTTCACTTGTCAATGGCTAAACTCGTTTTTATTAAAGACTGTACAAAATAGATCATTTTTTATATTAGATTAAATGTTAATATTTATCCGAAAATCTCAATAAGTACCTAACGTGTGTTGGCAATCATGAATGTATCCAGTGTATTATCTGTCTTATTATACTAAATTATATCATGTTGGCAATCATGAATGTATCGAGTGTATTACTTTTCATATTAAATTATATCATGTTGTCTTAGTTGTACATCGGATTGTATTTATTAATCAAGTATTTATTTTAGCTATTATTTAAACCATTTGTTTTTGTCATAAAGTAATTGCCGGTACTGCTATCGTTAATTTAATTATCTGAATATCCGCTTAAATGTCATGTTGACCGCTAAAAGAAGTATTGATGTCGACTAAAAAACTTTATAAATAGTTTCGTTGTGGCAAGATGGCCACAGTCGTCGTACAATTTTGAATCAGTAAATATATTTGAAGATATAAGCAAGACTTGTTTTATTGGAAGACCTCAACACGTGGCAGAGCTAAATAGATAGAATTTTGTAGCCGTGTTGCCCTCCTTTGCAGAATAAACCATCTGCCTTTCTGTGCCAGGCAGCTTGTTAAAGACGAGCGTAGGTTTACCTTCACTAACACCGTGACATCTGACTAGGTGATAGATTGGTACCACCGCCTTACCCATTCCTGCCGCCAAAATGTCAGCGCTAGCCGTTGACGTGTTCCGGTTCAAAAGGTTAAGGTTGGCAACGCACCATTACCACCTTAGGTGTCTCTAGGCGCCGTGAATTTCTTCCCATCATGAAATCCGTCTGCCTGTTAATCTTTTAATATCTTAAAAAATATAATTTTAATAAGCGGACGAAGCAGTATTAGTTTGCTATATATTTTTACAAACACTTCGAAAGTATGCACTTCTAAATAACAAAATATTTTTTAAATGTATTGAAAATTGACGAAGAAATCGATTAGATTAACACACAATATATAAAATATGAGTGCCATTTGAAAAGGCTCCCTTTTTGAATTCAATTAAAGTGCAAGCTGAAGAACTTTATACAATTTATAAGCTACAGTTAAGAAATCCAGCTATTGGAAAGCTTATTTTTTTATATAAACAGTTTCTAATTCGCATCTTACAGTCGATCCTTAAATCCAAATTTTCACCCTTATTTGACGCTCATACTGGTTAAATTTTGAAAAACGATGAAATTCGTGTAATTTGGTTTGACGTGAACAATTTCTATGAAATAATATGTCCAATAAATAAAAAATTACATAAATTTTATCCCCATTTTAATTTTATACGTTGAGGGTAGATTTAAAAAAAAATATGAGTAGTTAGTTGCCTTTGACAAAAAGAAAAGTACGTTAGCGAAGTTTAACTTCTAGCTAGGTAAGTAATAAACGTAAAAAAGTTTCTCATCTACTTTACACTTAAGGGTTGAATTTAGGAAAAACCTAAAATAGATTTCTCATTGCTTCATAAGTACCTATTTAACTCATACAAAACATTATATAAATAATATGTCCAAAGAATAAAAAGTTTAATACAAAAGTTATAACCCTATTTACAAGCAAGGAATTGAATTTTAAAAATCATTTCTTAGTAAGTGTCCAGCTCTTAAGACGAATAAGTGTACAAAATTTTAGGTATTTAGTACTACGGTACTTAGTATCTTCGACTAGTCGTGGGTGCGCTGGTTGTGCCTCTGCCGACCGTTTATATGGGAGTGAAGACACTTTTTTTAAAAAAGGTGTTTTCCCGTTTAATTTTTTCATGTCAAACAAATCATTTAATGTGTTAAATTTCATAATTAATAGCCAAGACTTTAAAGAAATCTGAAATTTATTTTTCCATTAAGCATTTCGATTTCGGGAGATAGATTATTTTGTAAGCATAATATATCAGATAAATAGTTTTGTTTGCAATGGGAGTAAAAATATTAACAAACATAAAATATCATAAAGTTTTGTTTGATAGTCGATTGTTCCGGATTATGTTATAGCTTAGAGTACTTTTACAATTTTGGAAGCAATCAGACGTAGCGGCCAACCAGCGTTTAAAATTCAAGACAGCTTCCACAAGCGATGCCAAAAGTAGACGACTTGAGAGTCAATTCTGTTGTAGATATACATTTTAAATATCAGTTTTTTTTTAAACATTGATATTAATCATATTCCTGGTAAAAAGAAATACATACTGCTTATAGATAACAATTAATGTTGTGTTGCTACACTATACAGGCATGTTAACGCTTAATGCGATCTTATGCATGGCATTTTTGAGGGGGTGAAGCAAGCGCGTTAAGGGAGCAGGTGTGCAAACCCCACGGTCCGCGAATCGCATTTTCAAGTATGAAGTTGCAATGAGCAATCTGCGTCTGTACTCGACGCCAGCTAGGTATATACGACATTTTGCCCGTGTATTTCAACGTGTTATAGCGGTTTTTTAAAATTCATGTTTTCATAATGTAGGATTCGCTTTTATCTACCCACCTATCTAGACCTATTTTTCGTATTTATTATCAGGTTATTTTGTCGTTAAACCAAGACGAGGGTAACTGCTTTATTTGAACTAGTTTAATTGGAGCATGGATATCAAATAATTTCAAAACTTCCTTATTAAAGATTTCAATTTTATTACCTAAGGACTCACACTTTGATATAATAGATCAATCTATCACTTTAGATTCATCTTTCTTAAGCGCATCAATATTCGTGTCTCCAAAACATCACTGCATTAAAATCTGGGGTTCAACTTAAGATGGAGGTAGATTAGGTCATGATATGAAAAAGAATTAGTGTGACACTAGCTATGTCGTGGCACATGTTCAGGATTAAAAACTATTGAAAGATCTAGCAGGGATGGTATATTCTATATATATATGATATATTCAGGAATTGAGAGTCTGTCGTTTGAAGGTAAAATAAGTAAATTTCAAGATTCTACTATGGACATATTTTTTTGGATCGATAGTCATTTTATATTAAACATGTATTAAAGTCTCCAATTTTAAAACATGTTAATGTGCATGCGCATGGTTTTCCAATAAATTTTCAAACGTTGAGAAAAAGTTCTAGAGAGAAAATAAAATAAATCCTATAAGTATTTAAGAGTATCCCAACTGAACCGTAAGAAGAATATGCTCAATTATTTCAGAAATACATTAGCGTAGATAATCATACAATTTTAAAGGAAAAGCTAGAACTCAAATATTTACCACTACCAACCTTCCCAAGCCGACTATTTCAAATAATTTGAAAACATGTTTTCATGACATTGTGAGGTAAACAAGCACGCGGATTTCCTGTTGGTAAGAAATTCATGCCGCTTAGAAACACAGCAGGTAATAATGCGTTGCGTTGCGAACCTGAGGCCTGGATGTTAGGCTTCGAGCAATACCGGCTATTTTGTCCTCTGAACCGGAATATGTTAATGGTACCAATAAGGTCGAGTTGCTACAAAACTCTACTACCAAATCAGATGTCACGGTGCTAGTGATGGTAAGACTATGCTCACCTTTTACAAATTGCTTGGCAGAAAGGCAGATGGTCTATTCTGTAAAAGAGCCCGGACCAACATGGGAAAAACCTGGAAGAGAATAACAAGTAAAAGCTAAACAAGGCTTAAGTCAGGTTTTGGACACTAACTCCCCCCAAGGGTCCGAGCCTTGTCGTGACATCGAGGGGACTGAGTAACTGGGGTCGAGCCGGGGCTCCGGTGAAACATAATTCGGACCAGTGAGAGCGCTCCTCAGTACCCTTCTCCTCGTTGGTAGGTTCAATGATATACAATGTATTAATAATTTACGCGTCTACGCACTAGGCATGGTTTAAATTTTGCTAGATAGCATTGTGAGATGAACTTCAGTAAATATTACCGTATTTTGATATTAAGTAATACCTGAATGCAAAACAGCAATTATAGTTTCGGATGGTAAGAAATACATGGTACATGGTTATGTAGAATAGAATCTAATTTCTAGGCCACACAATAATCATTCATATTATGTCATTAAGCTGAAAAAAAATATCATGTAAAAAAACTTAATTCACAACATAATATAATAATGTTACGTAAAGACATATTTTTTGTAGTTTTGTTAATATTTTATTTTTAAATAATTTTATTGTTAAATACTTTTTTTATACAGTTTCTTCAACAATAGAATTGGCCTCTAGGTTTGAGTGCCAAGTTAGTACGCTGAATATTGCTCGGTACCCAATAAGCCAGCGGGATGATGGTATTCAATTACAAACAAGCGAGTAACTTCTGATTAGTTGTCACATTTTATACACCGGTTGAATATTAAACATGAATAAGCCGAGCAGTTTCATCGAATTATTAAACATGAATAAATATTTTTTTGATAGCCTCGTTGGTCAATGGGTTAGCTTTTACGCCTAACACCACCCACAACCGTGGGTCTCGGGTTCGATCCCCAACGGGGGCAGACTAATAAATTTTAAGGATGTTTTTAAATCATTAATACGTAATAATACATCCTTAAACGATATTCAAAAGTTGCATTATCTAAACACCATATATTCTCCAAATACCGCGGCTAACTATAATGATTGCTGGGTTTGATTGAAAACTCGATAAAGTAACAAATGATTCCTCGCTGGTTGTAATTTAGACAAGTTACTGAATCAAAAGAAAGTAATATGTATAGTAAGTTGAAGGTCTTACCAGAAATAACTTGCGATTGTCTTAATGCCTTCAAAAATTTGGGCGTATAAGTATAGTGAGTTGTTTTTCAAAAAAAACAGTGCTTAAGTAGTCTCAGCCACCGTTTTAGTGAACGCGCTTAAATAATGGGAATGTAATAGCTTTAAGATGCCATGTAAATCAAGACTTTAATGCTTTGTTTATAACGGAATCAACAGTCCAGTCTCCGGACATGGTTGTAATTAGGAATCATACTTGGTACTTAGATCAATGGTGGTTATCAAAATATAATCACGTATTGTTCCTTTATACCATTGAAAAAAAATGTTGTGTTAAAAATGGCTTGTTTGTTAAAAAAATCTCACCACTTTTTACCAGAGAGGCATATGTACAGGACAATGATTTCAATATTTGTAAAAGCTGACCCCATGTTTGGTATGGCCGGTAACATTGACTGACTTATGAGAACAGAAGTGTACAGCCAAATCATGGTGGAAGTCTTAGTTAAAGGTTCTTATGGCACGTCCGTGGCGTAGAAAACCAAGCTTGGATGGAACTTGTCTAGTGGGATTTCTCTCGGTATAGAGAGTATTAAAGGTTGCTACTCGGTTGTAAGTTGTGATAGTGATAAAGATAATGATCAAATAATTTACAAGTTTTGGAAACTAGAATTATATAAATATAGTAACAAAAAACGTTTCACTGACAAAGAATTCAAATGTTCGCAAAAACTACAAAAAGAGGCGATGCAGGTTGTTTAATAGTAAAATTTCCATTTAAGTCTAAAGATCCAAAATGCAATTACTAAAGTACAGAGAAACATTTCATTTCAGCAATTCTTAAGATTAGAAAAACGTTTATTGAGAGATCCAGATTATAAAAGATAAATACGTTGCATGTATAAAAGAATATTTAGGCCTAAGACATATGAAAGTATAACCACCCAGGATATCGAAAATCCATGCGTTGTATATTTTTCCACATATGACGGTTGTGAGAAACGACAAAACTACGACGAGGCATTAAACACGATCCTACTAAAAGTTCATGGTAAAAACGTAATTTCTCTTAAGGATGGTTTGATGGTCGGTCCCGGATTGCAATTGTATCTAAGGATTGTACATATAATTATGCGATGGCACCACTTTCCAATATGTATAACAACGGACATCATTAAGATGTTTAGACAAATCAGGGTTGTAGAATGATGCATGAATAACTTGATGGAAAACACTTGTTGTGGAATCACAATATCTCCGACAACTCCGAATAACATTTTGTACTTCATCGATACCGTATTTGGGAGTTAAGTGATTAGATTTGGTTAACCAGAACAAAGTAGGATGATGAATTGCCACAATTTTCAGTGAGTAGTTAGCTAGCACACAAGGATTATTTATAAAGAGTTTACGTCTAGTGATTATCGTTTCATGGTTGTTTATGATGTAAATTATGATGACGAATGATAATTATTGAGTAGTATATAGCGTTCAAATTTGATCTAGATGTGATGAAAGTTTTGGTGCGCTCTGGTAGGCCATCAACGAGCGCCACTGAGTTAATATCGCAAAAGTGAAGTGAGACAGTGACTTAAAATTGTCATTTAACTTTGAGAGAGATAGCAGCTGAACTTTCTGCATCTCACGAGTCGATCCGTATCATTTTTACTAATTATTTGGGTACGAATCATGTTTCCGCTCGACTAGTCCCAAAAAGCCTGATTTTTCTCCAAAACTCAATCGCATGAGAGTTGCTGAGGACATGCTAGAATGAGTCCATCCCGACTCAATACTCATGAAGCGCATTGACGCTGATGAAGGATCGTGGGTTTTCGAGTTTGATATGCCAACAACTTAACATGCTTTGGAGTGGCGTCGTCCAATAGAATCGAATCCCAATAAACCACGCCAAATGCATTTAAAAGTCAAAGGCATGTTGAGTATCTAGACACGCGGCAGCATGTCAAGCCAAGTTCAAGCAAAGAACTGGCTAGCCAGCGCCAAGTGTAATTTTACGCGAACCACTTGGTGCCACTTTTGACCCTTTTATAACTCAAAATTTATTTAACGTAAATACATTAAACTATGTGTGTGTAATTATATCTATAAGAACATCAAGAATCTCAAATTTCATAAAGCTAGCTCAAACGGTTATAAAGATATGAAGGTCTAAAAGTCGTAAATTTTAGTACCTACTGACTGACTGACATTCCTATAGTAGCTAAACTTAACCTACTTCCAGATGACCTAGAAGGATGAAATTTGGAATCCAGCTCGGTAATTATGTGTAAACGTAGGAAAAAATCGAAAAATAAAAAAAAGTCTAAAAATAAAAAATTAATCTAAAAAATCCCCATACAAAAAAACGCAATGATTTTTTTTTATTAAATACCTGCCTAGTTTTCTTTACAAAAAGTAATGATATCCCACCAAGAACATAAATGTAAAAAAGGAGAACCAAGTTCAATACAAAAATTATGC